>VZTU01006751.1:123483-169258 GCA_013400835.1 Zapornia atra
CTTGTTTTTCAGCAACAGTTGGCCAAGAATATAAAATTCGGGCAGCCTCCACAAATGACAGTTTCTGTGAGGACAATGGGGGAGGCAAACGCCAGTATGGAAGAGGATGTGTTGCTCAGTAGCCCCATGGAGATTGAGGCTCGGCAGGACGCAGTGATCCCAGACAGTCGTAATAAAGTAAGCACTTTAAAATCAACATATTTGTGGCATTATAGCAGCATTAAAACAGTAAAGTTCATCGGGGCGTAGCAGATGTCTTCAGTGAGGCGTAGCGGAGCTCAGCGGGCTGTTTTACGTGGGTGGGATCTCTCATCTTGTCCTCCTTGGGCTGGTGAGAAGCATGTGCTCCTGGAACGCTGAGCTGGGTCCCACAGAATTACCGGTTTGAACGTCTGTTCTGAACTTCCAGCAACACAGACATCACTCACAGCGTAGCCAGAAGGCAGGAAATTTTTCTGAGACAGAAAACATCTTGAAATATGGACTTCCCAGCATGGAGAGTTGTGTGCAGCGTCAAAGGGCAGAAAGGAAAATTGTTCCAAAATGAGACGGACAGTTTGAATAATTATGCGAATTATACTGAACATTCGGTTTTAGGGGCCATTCTCAAAATGTTTTTCCCCCTTCTTTGCATCCAGTTTCTGTCCATGAGAAATATAGACCCTTACCCCAAGACCCAGGATTTTATGGATTTAAGCACTAAAATAATTGGAGTATTTTTCTGTAAGGAGGAGGGAGAGATTCAGTCCTTACCACCTCTACTCTTTTAAGTATTATGCATTGAAAACAAAATTAATGCCCCTTTGTGTAGCTTTTTTTCCATACACTGCAGGAGCAAACAGCTCCTGTCACTGCTGTTGGCCTCTGCATCTTTACCTGCATGGGTCCTGGGTGGGGAACAGGGATGGCTTCTGCCAGGAGCTGGTGTCCAGGACCACATAGCACTGCTCTCCTGCAAACAGCTTTCCTGTCTTGCTTTGTGACTTTAGATTTTCCCAGCCAGGGTGCTTGGGCTGCTGGCAAGAGTTCTGCGCTGTGCTCCACCTGCCTTTCCAAACCAGAATCTTTAGGCTTCCATATGGACAATCTGCTTTGAAGATTGTGCACATGGTGTAAGGGGATCCAAACTTTCATTAGTTTATGGTCTAATACTGTGATGTAACGATTAAAACAATGTTTCTGAGTGTGATGAACACTGCTTCAGCCCCTGACCCTTAAAAATCCCCTCCAGTGAGACAGCTTGGAGAGAAACATCGGCTAAGGAAGTCCTAGTGACCGATAGTGTCCGATTGCTCTGGGGGAGCTGGTTTGCTTTGTAGGAAGAGGTGTCATCTTGAATCTGGAGTTGAAACTTTGCAGCAGAGGTCCTGTCTTTTCTCTGATGTATATCTATACCCTGATCAGGGCCCTATGTTTCCTCATTAGGTGTGGGTCAGGAGAAAATACAGTTATTAAGAGCTGATTGAAATCCTACAAATCTGTGCTGCTGATTTGGAACCTGGTTCTCTTGTTAAGGAAGCATGAGTGCTTTGCCTTTTGTAGTGTCTTGTAGCAGCAACTGCTTCTGTACAGTCAGCAGTGACTCAAGGAGCAGTAAAGGGAAACTCAGAGCATTTAGGAACAAGAATTGTTTATCTGTCAATCCTGCAGTGACAGGAAACAGGGTAAAAAACCTACTCTGACATGCACGATTTCACAATATGCTTTGAACCATACTTATTAGATCCTTCACATTTTAATATCTAGCTGTGGCAATTTTCTTGTTTTCTAGTTCACTGGAAATCCAGATTTGTTGAGAACAATGACTTTGCCTGAAACAGGATATGAAATGGAAGAAAAGGTAACAAAACTTTTACACTCAGTTAGCACCCAGTTAATTTCTGCTTTTAGTTCCTAGAAGCCCAACAGACAGTTTTTGCTTTACTACACATTTCATTGTCCCATGATCATCCAAGGCTCTGTGAACATGGCACAGTTTGGGGGCTAATAAAGAAGCAATAACTAGGATTGAGATGTCTATAAGAGCTGATTGTGGAAAACAGCAGAACGCGGTCTCTGCCAGACTTGCAGCATTCCTGCATTTGATGTATTAATCATGGAGCCATAATTTTCCTAAGTACTTCTGCTACTTTGTTATGCCTACATGTAATTCAATAAGCATATGCAAAATGTTCCATCAACTTTTAAGTAATTGGTTCCCTAATTAGCATATGTTTAACCTCAGAAGATTACAGAGCTGTCTTGAAAACAATGTACATGATTTTCTTTCCTTACAGGAGATGTTTTCTCCCTTCTTTTTTTTTTCCCTGTCTTCTATTTCTACTTGGATTGTGCCAAATGCCAGTCTCAGGATGATAGCTCTATGGCTTACAGGCTCATTCTTACATGTCTAGACATACAGTGCCACTGTATTTATTCGTGAGAGAAGTCTCACTAAATCACTTTGTATTTTCACTTTCTGAACCCAAATATTTGAAGGGCGAGAGAAAAAAAGCACCAGTCAAAGCCAGTATTGTCATATTTTATTTTTGCTGTTCTTTGGTGCTAGCTTGGACAACTCCACGTGGCTGTGGAGGGAAGGTTTCCACAGGCACTGTGCCAGTCTGAGATCCAATACCATAGCCACCTCCTATGCAGGTAGTCAGAATCTTAGCCAAGTCAATCTGACTCACTCTTCCCTAAAGTATATAGTCTAAATTAAAGATGTAGATATTTTTAACACACTAAGCAAACTTTAAAATGTCGTGGTGTTTGATGTTGCTTGTGAAGAGGAGGCTGAGGGGAGACCTTATCACCGGCTACAACTACCTGAAGGGAGGTTGTAGAGAGGTGGGTGATGGTCTCTTCAGCCAGGTGACAGGAGATAGGACAAGGGGAAATGGCACAAAGCTGTGCCAGGGCAGGGTCAGATTAGATGTCAGGAAAAAATTTTTCACTGAAAGAGCTGGCAGAGCCTGGAACAGGCTGCCCAGGGATGTGGTGGAGTCACCTTCCTTGGATGTGTTTAAAAAAGGGCAGATCAGGTACTTAGGGATATGGTCTAGCATAGGATGTAAGCAGTTGGACTCAATGACCTTAAAGGTCTTTTCCAATCTTGTGATTCTGTGAAAATCCTGCCTCTGCCCTTCCCATTCCCAACAACTTCTGAGTTGAGCTGAATTGTAAAAAAACTTCAGTTAGGATGGTCTAAATAATTTTTAAGTGAAAAATGTAAAAACATGTAGTACTGGAAATATGAAAATATTATGGCTGTAATTTTCTTGCCCAAAATTTATGGTTTGTATAATGGAAAAATGAAATATTTTCTGCTAAATAACTCCTTTGAATTCAAAATGGCAAAGGTGTGTGTGGGTGTCTGTTTATGCATATTATTATCTATGTATCTATTTATTTAAATGGAACAAATAGTTTGATAATAGCTTCTCATGTTTGTGATACAAACAGGTCATGCCAGTCAAATCATCTCGGCCAAAAAGACAATTTTCCTGTTCTGGCACAATTGAAACAATCAATTTGGATGCAGTTCCCCAGGCTGTTGCTCGCCTAGACAACAGTGCAGCGAAACACAAGCTGTCAGTGAAGCCAAAAAAGCAGAGGATGTCAAGAAAGCACAAGAGATTAACAAAGGTATCGAATCCCTGTTCGGGTAGCAAGATGAGTGGGGTTGCTTGTGCAGCCAGGCACAAAATAGCTGTAACTGAGTGCACCAGGAGTAACTATAGACAGAGGACTGTCTGAAGATGTGATTAGAGGTAGCTGTCCAGAGCTGCTTTGACAAATCTCATGTCTTCAGGGCAAAACAAAATGCAGGCTTCTTTCATTTTGTCTTGAAATGAAGATAGAGACTGAAAGATGAAACATTAGTTGGGGAGAAGATGCAAAGAAGTTTTAATATGGTCAGTTGAGAGAAATACTACTTACACCTGAGGTAACTCCAGTAGGGTTTTACACTGGGAGAGCTTTCGGATTCTTGTTTTTGTAGTAAAAGTTTTCGGTCATAAAGGTCTGAAGGGTATCTGCCACTGTTAATGCTGCTCTGGCATAGGCAATCAGATAGTGCAAAATTTGGTTGGGAATAAAAGCAGATTCTCTAGAACTGGTGTGGGTGTGCTGACAGTGATAGTGTCATTGTCTATAAGAAAGAACAAGACTTAAATGTTACAGCTCTTGCCAGAGGGAATTATCAAACCCTCACTTTGTACACTTACTGTGTGTCTATTTTCCTTTTCATCCTGACATCGTACCAGTGCTGGTAAACAGGACAGGACTACCCAACCAATGCAGGGTTCAGGAGAGGCCACTGTCCTTTCTTCCGCACCATTGTACCTGCATTTATCACTCTTGCAATGAGGAAATTAAATTTAAACCTCTTGTTTATATGGAATGTTTAACTGGAAGAAGAAATGATACCTAGTAGGGGCATTAGCTGAGCTGTTTTCCTCATGGAAAATGCTGGGAAACACTCTTCAGGTGCAGCCCATCTTCAGACCACATCACCACGGGGACAAGGAGTAAACGGTGAAGGAAATTTGTATTCAGTTTAATCCAGGTATTGCATCCACATGGCAGGGCAAGCACAGCTAGCCAGTCGTGCAGTGCAGTGTTGCTGGGGAGCTCTAGATTCTCTGTCTTTGTGTGATCCCATGGTTCCTGCAATAGAGCTGGAGTCTCAGCACAGCTAATGAAGAAGATATCCTGGCTTGGGAATTGTGAAGAGCAAGCAAATTGTGTTTCCCTGAGTAGCGTTTGTTCCTGGCTAGCATTTCAGAGCTCTCCTCTGCAGGCAACAGCTTCTGTCTCTGCAAGTAACAGCTAGATTTGCCATGAAAGAACTGGCAAAACAATGCCCTGAAGCAGGTGCTAATTATTTTAGCCTTAAAGAATGGAGATCTAAGTAGTAGAACAGGCATATGAAACTTGTGCTCTATTCCTTGTAAATTTGAAATGGTAGGTCCCAATCTGGATTACCTCATGTACACCAAATGGTGTATCAATATTTGGCATTACACTGTTGTCACTGTTGGGATGTTTTTCTTTCTTCTAAAGGCTATCATCTGAATAGGTGAGAGGCATGGGATCTATGACAATGTGATCCATTAAATTGGGGAGGGTGTGTTGGCTCTCGATCTAAATCACTGGGCTTTTTACAAAAAATAAGTTGTTTTGCATTTGCAATTGATTGTTTGTTGATTGTAAAGAATAATGAGCCAAGAGGCAGTAGTCAGTAACTCTAAACTTGTCTCCCAATTTCAAATTTTAGGGATCACAAAGTTTAACAATAACAGAATTTGAACCAGAGGACCTAGAAATTGAGGTGTATGGAGAAAGATACCCAGGGTACAATGGACACGTTATCACAGACAAGCTAATCCAGAGCAGAGACGAGCAGAAGCAGCTTCAGCCGGCAGAGGAGAAAAAAATTGAAGATCACTGGGGGATCTTGGAGGCCGAAAGGATAAGACAAATTGTAGAAATGGAAGAACAAAGAGAAATCGAAGAACAAAGGTGCCAAGAACTTGAGCAGAGTCAGAAAGAGCAGGAGAGAAGGCATTGTGAAGAAGGGAGGAGGCAGTATCTCCTTGAAGGAGAGACATCTTTGGAAATAGAAGAGCGAACATGCCATAAAGAGGAGGTGAGACTGCTGGAGACTGATAAGAGGCAAGAGCTGGAGGAGCAGATGTGCCAGGAACAAGAGGAACATCAGAGGCAAGAGCTGGAAGAGCAGAAGCAGCAAGAACAGGAGGAGCAACAGAGACAAGAGCTAGAGGAACAGAAGCACCAGGAACAAGAGGAACAACGGAGGCAAGAGCTGGAGGAACAGAAATTCCAGGGACAGGAAGAGCAACAGAGACAAGAGCTGGAGGAACAGAAACTCCAGGAACAAGAAGAGCAACAGAGACAAGACCTGGAGGAGAAGCACCGGGAACAGGAGGAGCAACAGAGACAAGAGCTAGAGGAACAGAAGCACCAGGAACAAGAGGAACAACGGAGGCAAGAGCTGGAGGAACAGAAATTCCAGGGACAGGAAGAGCAACAGAGACAAGAGCTGGAGGAGCAGAAGTGCCTGGTGCAACAGGAAGCGCAGAGACATCAGGAGCTGGAGGACCAAAAGCATCAGGAACGAGAAGAGCAGAGGTGCAAGGAGCTGGAGGAGAAACGGAGACGAGAGCTGGAGGAACAGACGAGGCTGGAGGTGGAAAAATTAAAGCAACACAAGATTGAAAAACAAAGTCAAGAGGCAGAAGACAGAAATCAGCTGGAGGAACAAAAAGAACTCAAGGAACAAAACAAGGAAGAAAAACAGAGACAAGAACTAGAAGAGAAAAAGCTTCAAGAAGCTGAAATAAAACTGAAGCAGGAGAAAGAAGCAGAGAGTCTCAAACAACAAAAGAAACAGGAGGAACAAAAGCATTTAAAGGAGAAAGGAGAAAAGACAGAGAAGGAAAAACCCCAGCAAGTAATGGAAAAGAAAAAGAAACGGGAAGAGCAGAGAAAACACAAGCTCACAAAACAAATGCACATGGAAAGTGCAGACGGTATGCAACAAGATGAACTGAAGCAGCAAAAAGAACAAAATGAACTCAAATGGAACAAGCTGGAAGAGCAGAAGGTAGACCCAGAAGGACAAAATCTTCAGCAAAACCAACAAGAAAAATCTTTGAAACAGCAACAGGACAAGGATCAGTTGTGTTCTGGAGGGGCTGACAGGCACCCAGTAGAGGAGAAGCTCCAAGAAGCATCAAGATCCCAAAAAGTCAAACAGCCAGAAAAAGGGACTAAAACAGCAGAAGAAGTCCTAGCCCAGAAACTGAAGAGAGAAGTTGAGGCTCAGGAGCAAAAGCGAAGAGGAGAAGAACTTAGGTGGCAAGAGGTAGATGAAAGACAGACTGCATCTAGACCCTTCACATTTCAAGTGTCTTCTGGAGATAAACAGATCCTATTTCAGAAAGTAAATCTGAGTCCAGTCATGCCTGTCAAAGGAGCGGGACTCTCTTCCCCACCTGTCAAAGACTACAGGATGCACGCTTCCAGCAAGGGCTCTCATACACTCCCATCATCTGTGTGTGTACCCCACACAGCCATTCTGGTTACCGGGGCACAGCTCTGTGGCACAGCAGTTAACTTCAACCAGATAAAGGACACGGCTTGTAAATCGCTACTGGGCTTAACGGAAGAGAGAAAAACTGTGGATATTCCTTCACCAGAGAAGGCCCAGAAAAAACCCCAGGATCCCAAACCCAGCAGCAGTAAGATGAAATATGCACAAGAGGCACTGAACAACCAGGCTGTCCTAGCTGAGTGGGCATCTATCCGCTCCAGGATCCTAAAGAATGCAGAAAACAGCAAATACAATGAGAGAGACCGAGTTAGTGCCTGCAGACACAGCGATGACTGGACACCCCGTGGACGGGGTGCTCCCCATGGCAACTTGAGGAAGACCCTCTCTGCAAATGCAAAGTTCTCCATAACGCCAGCATGGCAGAAATTTTCAGAAGCTTCAAAAACTAGTTTAGATGCTGAGAATGTAAGCACAGCAAAAGGCAGTGAAGCAGGGGCTGTTGGGAGAGTCACTGGCCCTCCCAGTGATTCTTCGAAGGAGGATGTGGCTTCCACTTTTAAGGACAGCTTAGCTGAAAAGGCTAAGGAGAAAATGGAAACCCACAGTGAAATGACGGACAACACAGAAGGCTGTAAATTTGCAAAAGATCTTCCATCTTTCCTTGTTCCAAGTTTTCCTCATTCTCCAGGTAAAGAATTGCCCCAGGCAGAACCTGCCAGTGCTGTGGAAAATGAGCAGAGTAACAGCACCAGAAAAACAGATAAACCAGCACCAAATGGAGAAGAAAATGTTTCTCCTTTCGGGATAAAGTTGCGAAGGACAAACTACTCATTACGATTCCATTACGATCAGCAGGCAGAGCAAAGGAAAAAGAAAAGGTACAGTGCAGGAGATAGTTTTGATGGCGTGCCTGACCCACTTGTTACAACAGAAGGTGAGAAAGAATCCTCTGTTTTTGCTCCACAAGAGACTACATCCCCTGGCATGGGGAGAGCAAACATCACCGGTATTTTAAAAGACTCAAAGGTCTCATCAGTTACTGTGGTGGAGGTTTCACAACCAGTGAGCACACCGGTGGTCCTACCAGCCACCATTCCTCATGAGAAACCAGCAGGCAAATCACTGGTCCCTCAGAAACCTGCTTTAGCTCCGAAGCCCACCAGCCAGACACCACCATCGTCTCCTCTCTCTAAAATGAACAGGTCAAACCTAGCCGAGACGCTGGGGCAGAGGTTGGTCAAAGCTGATTCCGACGGTGGCTGGAGAAAAGACGACCGAGCCAACACAGCGCACCCCACGCCACCCAACGAGTACAAAAATGAGGAGGAAGAAACCAGAGAAAAGAAGTCGTTTTTCCCATCTCTAAGTATTCCATGGAGAGAGAAAAATGACAAGAAGCCCGAGCCACTGAAGAAAGGTATGTATTTGTCAAAGGTCATTCACCTATTGTCTGCTTGTCCAAAATGAGACGCTGGAGGTCCAGAGGAAGCGATTTGGTCTTAAGCTATAATTTTTACCTGTGGAGCACCACTGCTTTCCTTAGGGTTACCTGAATGAATGGGACTTCCCACAGTTTAATTCAGAAACATGCACACTCAGCAAGACTGACCAGCATGAAAGTTAATTTCAAGCAGGTAACAGAAATTTGTCTGTTTCCCTTGGTAGAGATATTGCCTAGTTAGTCAGAGGATGGACTTTCTGTTCCATGTGTAACGTGTCATCAGAGAAGAGGAATAGTTTTTATGATTTACACTATATTGTTCCTGCCTTGTAAGGGAATGTTATTTATCTTTAAAAATATTAAGATCTAGGTCCTCTTCTAGTGCCTATCTTGTCTCTAATCCAATATAGCTGGGCACCGGAGTCTGCATTTCAGAGACACACTTTTCAGTAATAGAATCAATTACAGTAGCTATAGTGGCTTTTCAGAGGAGGGTTGAAAATCCCTGTGTCCTGAAATTGTATTCTGTACAAGAGGAAAAATCATCCCTTCAGAGTAAAGACACTCCAAAGAGCAAGGCAGAAATTCAGCATTTAATTGGGAAATCCCAGGGTTTTTTTCCATTCTTGAATTTTGCAAGGATCAAGACACTTCTAAAACCCTAGCTCAGCAGAACTGCTGCTTATTTTTCAGTTGTTTGGTTTTGGGGTTTTTTACATTCTTTCAATTCCATTTGAAAATGAGGATTTATGGAACCTAGTTGGAGGCAGAGCTGCAGGAGCACTTTTGTACCCCAGTGCTGTTCCCTGCCACTCACAGCTCTACACTGGGTGGTAGCCCCAGTTTCATGGAGGGTACAGAAAGTCAAATGCTCAGTGGCACTTCAGGAAAAAAAAAAAAACAAACCTGCTGTATTTGCAGGAGTACATGATTTCAGCCCCCTTCTTTTTGGCTGAAGTTTGGACACTCTTCTTCCCTTAATAACGCCTGGAAAACTAGGGAACTGCAGTACCTGGTGGTATTTCATTCACTTCATCAGGGTATAAACAATCAATGCATATGTGTTGCTTTTACTTAAAGATCTCATAGAGTGGGACTATATGTAGCAAATTAGGCTATAGGTCCAAGAGGCTGCAGTAGGCTTTTTCATTAAAGAAAGGATAAAATTGGGTAGCTGTGTGAGTGTGTTGAATGATGTCTTGTTCTTGAGGTATAAAAACTCTTACAGGATTTCACACAGAGTCCAGGAAGGTCTGTGGAGGGCTTGGCATTCGATGCACACAGAACCATAGAATCACAGAATGCGTTAGGTTGGAAGGGACCTTTAAAGGTCATCTAGTCCAACCCCCCTGCAGTGAGCTGGGACATCTTCACTAGAACAGGTTCCTCAAGCCTGCCCTTGAATATCTCCAGGGATGGGGCTTCCCATGGCAATGGAGGCCACATCCCTGGAGATATTCAGGGTCAGGCTGGATGGGGCTACTTATTATTAACTGCATTACCAATTCTTCTCATGTTTTCTTTCAGAAAAACCAGTCCTCCAGAGCAGGCACTCTTTAGATGGATCCAAACTGATGGAAAAAGTTGAAACATCACAACCACTTTGGATTACACTAGCACTGCAGAAACAAAAGGGATTTCGTGAGCAGCAAGCTACAAGGGAAGAGAGGAGACAAGCCAGAGAGGCGAAACAAGCAGAGAAGTTGGCTAAAGAAAATGTAAACAGTCTTTACAAACCTGCCTATTAGAAATACTGATACCATAATTATATCTGTTAGCTAGTTTTATTATGTGAAAGGGAATTACTTGGTTTGGTTTGGTTTGTAAGATTTCATAAAAGCTAAAACGACAGCGAGTAAAAAACAGTCTGACAAATCTGGAGTTGCCTTTTGCAAAACAGAGACCTCCAGGAGAAAATGCTGTCCCATGGCCTGACGATTTTTGTGTAAACTCTGATGCCTTAATATAGGTTCATGGCAATCATAAGTGTGACCACTGGGCAGGTGATGGAACAGAAAAATTGTATTCAACATGATTCTTTCAAAGCTTGAACAAATAAGATGTTAAGCCTTGATGCTTGGGGAATAACAGCTGGAATACTTATTTATACGTTAATATAGGGGAATATTAGTAAGTTTGAATTTATTTTTATCTTAACATGCATTATTTGGATAAAATGTACATGAAGGAAAGAAATTAACTGTCATGTGAGACATCCAAATGCCTAAAGCAGGCCACGAATTCAAGTATCACTTCTTTCCTGTTCTCTAAATAGCTATTTACTATCCACGGTAATCTATTAGTAAGGCAAAACCTTCTCCTTACAGTACTAAAGTGACGTTACACAAGCACTGATGCTGTATACAGATACCACAGATGGCAAAAAGAAAGATTATGTGAATAATTAAGTATATTTTGATGTTTGTGAAGAGACCCACATTTCTGATGGGCACATGCGTAGTTCCAGGCATAGGTCACTGGTGGAAGAAAACAGCAGTGGGCGTGAAGTTGCCCACAGATGCACACTGTGTTTTCAGGTAGCATTGGCTCGAACTGTTCAATATTTTGACTGAAATGACAAGGTGACAAGTTTAACTATGTGGGGGATTTTTAGTCTCTAATAACTGTGAGTTTTAGAAGTAATCAGAGCGCTTCGACCCTTTGCCAAAAAGGAAGGTTCAAGAACAGACAGGTGATGAATGAAAGCATCAAGTATGACATCTCTTACTCGCAGCCATCACGTGATAGACTGTTTCCCTTTTAGCAGTTTTCCTTCTCTGTTCTAGGCTGCTCTAAGTAATCAGTCAGAAAACAAAAGCAGCAGCAGCAGCAAAACAAGCACACTGCAGAAATCTACAACTCAAGAAGGGGAGAAGAAGATTGAGACTGCTGTGTCAAGGCTAGAAAGAAGGGAACAGCTAAAAAAGTCAAACACCCTTCCAACTTCTGTGACAGGTACAGAGATTGAGATTTACTCTAGGAATAATCCACTTAAAAATGGTATTGCATGTTCTTACTGAATGAATGATTTAATTTTTTTCTACTATGACTACCCCTAGAATTACAAATACATTTGCCTTCAGCATGGAGCAGTGTGATCTGTCACAGTCTCATGTACTGGCCATTACACTGGATGTACATAATTTTAACTTTTTTTTTTAAGGTGCACTATTGAATTTCCTTAGAAATGCCCCAGTTCAAGTTTAAAAAAGAAAAGAAATTGTCTGTGTCCCCAAGCCGTATCCAACTGTATTTTGGAACATGACTAATGCACACTGGGGGATTTGATTTACTGTAAATTGCATCTGCAGTACTGTTTTGCCTTTAGGTTGGGGGTTAGCACAGAGGGCAAATGACGCTTAACTTCTGCAAGGTGTATCTGTGTAGGAAATGAGGCATATTACATTCCCACACCTCCCAGTTTGCCAAGGAGAAATACTTGCCCCAGAATAATTGGAATATTCTCGTTGCATTAAAAAAATGCAAAACCAGTTCATCTGAAGGTACCCTGGCAATTGAATTTAGGATTTCTCCCTCCCAGTCCAGCAGTTGGTTGGGAAGGTTTAATCCACAACCTACAACTTCATCTGCCAGTTCAGTTAAGCTTCTAGCAGAAGTCAAACTCTAGCACAATCAGTGATGTCAGGTAAGATCAAAGAAAGGACAAACCCCAATTATCCTTGGTCAGTCTGTCTGTCTGCACTAGTATGAGCGTTTCAGGAGGAATTACCGATTTTGAGATCCCTAAAGTTAAAACACAGAACTGAATTTGCCCTAAAGGAAATAGTGACTGGATTTTGTGTGATTATTGGCTATGTTTGGAGGCAGGTAGCCATTAACAATCACACATATATACAAGTATTTCTTCATTATGGATAGTGACAGTGATTCAGGTATTCCACAATTAGGAGAGCATTTAGAACATTTTTAAAATAAAAGTTTGCTGAGTCCTCCTCTAAGGACATTAAAAAAGCACCCAAATCTTGAAGAAGCCAGTGTATTTCAGACTCTTACAACACAAACTGATAAGAGGGTATAACCTTTAAAATAGCAACATTTACCATAACCTTTTAAATAATTAGCTTTTCAAAGTGTTGGTCTACAGCAATTGTGGCTGCTACAGTTCATTAAAGGACATGATTAAAGATGTACTAAAAAGAAAAACAGTGATGTTTGCTGTCCATGCAATTTTAAAGATTTTTAAAACATTCAAAACCTGAAAATTGAACGCCACTACAAATAGTTTTGACTGAATCTGAACTTTTAACAAAAAAAGGGAGTTTGGCTCATAAAAAAACCCAAACCTGTAAGGAGGATTAGTGAGGAGTTATTTTGTAACTAAGATTTTAGGAATTACTCCATAAGTTTCAGACAGGACTCATCTCAATCCCAGCTGCCTTCAAGGGCATTCACAGTGTCAGAATTAAGCAATCTTCTCACCTGAATTCAACACTTCTACAGTTCTGCTCTGTAAAGCTGCTCATTAGAAATCAGCTGCTTATTCAACACGTTTTCTTGCTGAGAGAGCTGTTTGTCTTAAATACACTATTTTAAAGGAAATGTGACAAACATGTTGGAGGAAGCTGGTTCATCTCTTCTTCAGGATAGTCTCACGGGAGTGAGTGGTTCACTGAGGACCGATGTCTTCTCTGTGCTTATTTAAGAACTCTCATCTAAAGAAGGAATCTAAATCCTGCTGAAGAGTTGGGTTACATATGCTCAGCAGCTGCAGAGAGAGTAAAAATCCAGCTTCATTTCCTATTGTTTGTACATTGTGGGTGTAGTTAAAATAGCTGATGTAAAGAAGAAAACTGGCAAACTGGAAATGTTTTCTCTGGATCTCACAGAGTCTGAAAATGTTGTCCCTACTTTTGTGAGTTACAGTACTTGGAGTAACCTCTGAAAAAGGAAACTCAGCTCCTCCTAACTTGATTATTTTGCAGATATAATTAAAAATAAGACTTAAATAAAAGAGCTGGGTATAAATACGTAGCTATAGATCTGAACATCATAGGCAAGAAGCAAAATCTCTAGTGCTCCGCAACAAAGTACAAGGTTCAACTAATGTTTGTTTTTCTTTTCCCTTGGTGCTCCACCAAAACCAGTGGAAATTTCAGATTCTGTTCCATCAACCCCACTGGCAAAGGAGGTGGCCAAGAGATTCTCTACACCTGATGCTAACCCTGTGTCAACAGAACCAGCCTGGCTTGCATTAGCCAAGAGGAAAGCAAAAGCCTGGAGTGACTGTCCACAGATCATAAAGTAAACTGTAAAATTACATCTCCACTGCTATCAATTGCTTTCTTTTTATTTATTCAGTTTTTTACACATGACAAAACTGGAAATGCATGTACTGAAGGACTGAAAACCAAACTGATTACCATTTTGCTCTAGCTCACTGTAAAATCTACTCAAGTCATATACTTCATTGCTTCGACAAATAGCTAAAAGGTCACAGCAAAAGATTTCAGAGCCAGACTCTCAAAAATTTAGGAATGCTCAGATACTGGATGTAAATTTTAGTATCATAGCAAGAATTCCAGTTCAGAAGCTCCTTAAATTCTATGGGTATTCAGTTCTGGAATTTTACTTCTCTACTCTTAAGTAGAGATCTGAGATTTTTTTTCAACAGTCCATTGTTGAAAATTAAGGCAAGATGCATGTTCCCTTCTCTTATTCCTAATTTTTTTTAAGTGTTAAACAGTATGAACTGTCAGTTCTACCTGCGATTTGAAAGCTTCTTTCCTAATGAAGAACTTTGGGAGATATCATTCCACCTGCAAATGGTAAGTAGAAAAATGGTACCATCCAAAGGCCGAGATAATTTCTTTCATCGTAGGATTAATACACTATGTCTATATTCCCTCACTCCTAGGAAGGAAACAATTCATCCTGCTTAACAAAAAAGACCCCAAACCTTTACAGATAGAAGAGAGGGAGTCTCTTTACGCATCACTGTTCTTGGCCATATTAAGATGCATGGAGACAGTGATTGCAGGTTATGACTAAATCAATCGGCTGGAACTAAAATAAGTAAAATTATTTGTGTGCTTATATAGCTATAGAACTTGTCTCAGTAAGTTCCCATGGGAGTAAGACTTGCAAAACTGAAGTTAACTGAGTCAGTGAGACTCCCAGGAGTTTTAACTCTGCTTTCTTCCTGGCTTTACTCCATGGGTAACTTCAGGTAGTTCACACAACATCCTGTACTTTGACCAATACAGCCAGAACACTTCAGAAAGAAGTTTACTTACCCCATCTCAGGTATCTGCTGTGGCAATTGAACACTTATTGTAACCAAAATAGTAATGTTCACCCCCTCCCACTTACATAAAAGGATAAAATCCATATGTAATAAAAACTTTGCTATTTCTCACCCACAGAAATAGCTAGGTCTACATTTTGAAAAGTCACTCTAGTAAACAGATCTGTAACACACCCAAGTTTGTTTTTACAAGGAACTCTGTAACAAATTTGAACATCTCCTTATAACCATAAGGCCTAAAGGAACCTTTAAGACTGTATCATCATAAAGGGAAGACATTTTCATGAGAAGAAATTGCATCGTTACAGAATGATACCACATATGTTTTGTGGAAGTATTTTAGCCAAACTGCTGTATGCAGCATGAGGATTAGCACTTTAAATTATGCAGAAAACAGAATGAAACCTGCTGTATCCTCCCATTCCAAGAATCCAGAAAGGGCTTGTCAGCAAAAGTCATTATTGAATTATTTCCCACCATCCAGAAAACAAAGGTTCAGTACCATGGTTACAACAGCACAAACACAATGGACGAGCCAGACTGGGTAGGTGTGCAGCAGCAACATGGGTCTCTTAAGTTTTGCTCAGTTTCACAGTTACAACCTGAATCTCTAAAGTAACTTTTTATCCTCAATATATGTATTTTAAATGTTTTATACAGAGATGGGGCAATGCTTGGGGAAAAAAAACCCAACACACTTTCAGATCAAATCTCTGCAAGCTTATCTGAAGAAAGAATCCAGCCCATAATTATTTTTGCTCTGCTAGCATCATGAATTACTGCATCTTACATTAAATTTACACTTTTTCTGTGTTCATGAGCCTGCAGTATGTAGTTGTAATTACAAGAACTACACTGCCTGAAATCCATCCTTATGATTTTTTCTTGGGAGAAGAAGCCAGGCAGAAAATATAGAGAAGGCAAAGTAAATCAGGATTAAAGAATTAAAGATGCTGGTATTCTGAAAAGCATAGCAAAATTAGGTGCTATTGTGCATGACATAAGGATGCAATTTTCCAATACAATACACTTATAGCATATAGATTAGAGCTTTCGTTACAGATGGTCTTAATCTAAAGCTTCAAAGCAGAGGGTTTTTTCAACCATAAAGGTATCTAGTGTAATCATGGAAACTGTATTATGTACAGTACTTGATGGAAACATTTCTAAAGTGTACATGTTCAACAGTGACATTTCATGTGAAATTAACAAAAATTTGCACTAAATACCAATGAAGTGAAGTGTTACTTTGCTTTAGCTTTGTTGCAACCATTTCTGATAAATTGTTGGAAATCTGTAAAAATACAACCAAACCATTACTACCGAGTTCAAAACAGCAAAAATGTTTTAAGAACCAAACAAACCACTATGTAGTATATTGTCTCAATTTTTTGTAACTTATACACACAAAATACCATTTCTTCTGACAAGGTTATATATGATTAACCTCTATGTTCATATAGTAATGTATAAAAGCTATAAGATGTATAATTGTGGGGTATTTGTTGTGTACTTTTTTAATTTTTCAAATGTTTTAAAGTGCAATTGTTTATTATACTAATGTCATTTTAATTCTTATTAAACTATAACCTGGTCAAAATGATCTAATCAATGACATATGCATTCTCTGTGTCCTTTTGCTAAGAGTGCAGTTCAGGTTTGCTTTATAAATACAACTTTTTACAGTGCTACTGCTGCCTTGCCTGTGCATTTCTGCTAATGATACAACAGGGGAATTAGACATGACAAAGCAACGTAGCCAGTGCAACTTCTACCTTAATTTTTAGTTCCAGACGTCGGAATTGGCCAGGAAGGCCAATGGCATCCTGGCTTGTATCAAAAATAGTGTGGCCAGCAGATCTAGGGAGGTGATTGTGCCCCTGTACTCAGCATTGGTGAGGCCACATCACGAGTACTGTGTCCAGTTCTGGGCTCCTCACCATAAGAAGAACAATGAGGTCCTGGAGCATGTCCAGAGAAGGGCAACCAGGCTGATGAAGGGGTTGGAGGGAAAATCATATGAGGAATGGCTGAGGGAGCTGGGGGTGTTCAGCCTGGAGAAGAGGAGGCTGAGGGGAGACCTTATCACCGCCTACAACTATCTGAAGAGAGGTTGTAGAGAGGTGGGTGATGGTCTCTTCAGCCAGGTGACAGGTGATGGGACAAGGGGAAATGGCAAGAAGCTGTGCCAGGGCAGGGTCAGATTGGACATTAGAAAAAAAAAGTTTACTGAAAGTCAGGTACTTCAGGATATGGTTTAGCATAGTACAGGAACAGTTGGACTTGATCTTAAAGGTCTTTTCCAACCTTGTGATTCTGTGAATTCAAAGCAGATTACAGCAAAGAGTGAGATAACAGCTTCTACTATAGTTCTTCTGGAAGACTCATAATCAGGAAGATGATCTCAGGTAAGTGAATTTTTGTCACTGCAAATATACTTGATTCACATTACTAAGACCACTGGTAATTTCATTTACGACTTTAAAGACATCCAAAACCAATTTACACAACCCTTTATTAACAGTTCTCTGTAAAGACACTGTAGAGAGCATTCATTCAAGTCTCTTAAAACATGATTTGACAGCAGTTGGTTTGAGCAGTGCACATTTCATCTTGGAATCCATACTGCACCTGACATTGAAATTTAATAAATATACACATGAAAGTATACTCTTGACTGCAGGATACAAGTAACTCCTACTGACTTCAACTGTGTTTAAGTATATGCCTGACTGAACAGAGGGCCAAGGCTGACAAAAGATGAACTATTCAGTCTATACAAACTATAGGAAGCAAGCCAGTACTACCAGGCATATGCAATGCAGGCGGCTATAGCTTCAGAAATCAAGTTAACAGTTAAGATTCAAAAAAGGACTTGGCTTGCCTTGTCACAGCATAGAAACCTCATCAGAGTAAATAAACAAACACCAGTGTGATGCATGGAAGAGCCAGGCATGGTTTCTCCCAATCCTGGAAGTGTTTGAGGCCAAACTACTGCCTTTCATTTTCTTGCTACACAGGTCAAAGCACAACATCCAAATGCAAACCATGTGAAACATGTTCTTTCAGGAACTGGAGCTGGGAAATAAGGGAGGAGCAGCCCTTCCACTTTGAACAGTTCAGCAAGTCAACAAACATCACTTACCTATGCTGGACACTGGTGCAAAATGTTACCTGAGAAGTCTGCAAAGAGCACCTCCTCAGCTACAGAAAACAGGCACAGAGGTAGAGAGTGCCCCTGAGTTCTTAATTTACAAATGTAAACAACAGAAACAGCCTAATATCTTAGCTGTTCTTTTTTCCTGTTATATGCAAATCTAGGCAATAAACATAATCATTTCTACAGCCAACAACAAGCTTTGTTCCCCATACTACAGGGGAAGAGAAAACCTCTCCTGGAAGCTTATCTGTTCCTTCTGCTGTTCCACTCTTGGCATTCAGGATCCACACTTTGCCATCTGTAGATACCGCTGCCAAAAGAATTCTGTTCTTTAAGTCACTGCTTTGGAAAACAAATGGTGTTCCATATACACTTGAAGTGGCTTCAAATTTCCACAGTAAATTACCCTCCATGTTACAACAGTAGATAAAGCAGTCGTGGGAGCCAAAAAATATTTCTTGCTTAGTTAAACTCGAGATGCATGGAGATGAAAACACTGGTCCATTAGTGGAAAAGTGCCAAGCCTACAGAACGAACATAACCATCCATTACCAAAGGTTGTTCACATTATCAGTGTGACAGCAAGTATACTTTTTTAATAGACAGGTTGTTGACAGGAGAACACTTTGTTTCAAGAGCATACTAGATTTCAGTGAGAGCTGGTAAATACTTGTCAAATTGCAAGTTAGGTTTTACACACAGGGTAGGTGATACAAAGACTCATAAAATAGATGAGCAATAGTTGCTACCTTCAGTGAGGCCTACATAAAGATGGCCAACTTGGGAAAAAGGGTATTTTTGGGCTGTTGCATGATTAGCATTGAACTCTGAGAATGCTGCTCTTTGCCAAAAAGGCAAATATTCCTTTTGTAATACAGATTGCCTCTGCTCATCCTAATGATGTGCAGATCCCTTCTCGAGAGTACCAGTTCTGCAACTCTGCTGCAAGCAGACAGAGAGCAGGGCATGGGCTAACACATACTTCATAATCAGAAAATGCTTAGGAATTGCATGTATCCTGCATGTCAGGTGAACAAACAGAACCAGCGTCAGTTGGTTTAACACCAAATACAAACCACATTCATCTCTGAGGAACTACATTTACATTTAATTCAGTGTGAAGGCTGACACATATTTTGCTAGAATTACAATTTGGCATTTTTTGATAAACACATAAGCATTCTAAGAAAGCTTTGCTTCTAAACAGCTCCCATCTTTAGAAGAGATGGCTTTAAACAAGCTTGAGAAACTCCAAAACCAAAACCATACCATTTCATTTGCTGGCACCACTCATGACCATTTACTTTGGGTGTAAACTCTGAGCTAGAAATTCTGTTACTGTATCAAGCAACCTGACAGCTTGTGGTTTTGACAGGAACTACACAGACTACCCTGGGCAAACAAGGTTTTCTACTTTCTCCTCTCTGTAACAGACACTTCTATTTGGTTCAAAAAAAGGTGCATGTTAATCATTAAACCTCAGAAAACACTACTAATAAACATCTTATACAGGGTTTTGTGATGAACAAAAACCACCATCACTTTTACCTTTTCTCCAGAATGAGTGTAACAATATAAGTTGCCATCCACACACCCAACACAAACATATGTCTCATTGCAGTGAGGAGAGGAGAAGAGTGGTTTTCCCAGGAAGTTCTTCCAAATTTTACTCCCTGTCACCTGTAAATGGCAACATGGAATAACTGATGCTTAGCATGACTGTAAGAAGCTGCACAAAACCACCCTTCCTTCACAGCTTGNGGAAGGGGAGGGAAGGGAAGCAAAGAAAAGCAGACTTCTCCCACCCAGAATGCAAAGCAATACCAGAAGCAAAACTCTTCTTGACATCTTATTCCAACAAAATGTTTAGTGTTTTCCCTGGGATATTCATATCCCTGATTGACTCTTCTCTTCCTCCCCCTAGGTAAGATAATAATGGTAGTAGTGCAGTAGTAGCAGTTCTAATAAATGACAGATTAATTTTTTATTCCATTCCCAGGTTCTCAGTATATGATGAGGACCAATGAAGGTGAGGATATCTTGAAAGTAAATCGTATTGATTATGGCATAAACTATAAATACCGTAGGAAATGCTGGAACCCACAATTGATGATTGTGACAATAAGCTCCTAACATAGCCTGCACATTCCTATTTTTATAAATAATCACTTGCAGTTACAGCTGGGTTTCTCAACTACCTGTTACTCAGGATTACAGGAAAAAAATAATCTTTTTTTTTCTTTTTTCCTTAACCACAGCCCCTAGAGCTGCAAAACCATGTACTGGGCTTCTAGCACTGGGCTGGGTATTACTGAGGAAACTGGTAGTGGGTGGAGGTACAGATGGTTAGGCCTGATGCTCTGGGTTCTGGCAGTACAAAAATATGAACAGTTGCTCCAAGTGACTGTTCCTTTTATCAGGCAGGACCAGCTGTAAGCCAACAATCCCTCAGAAAACCATGAAATTGCTCCACATCTATCAAGGATGTCATTTCCCCAGCACAGAGAACAGAACAGCAGTCCAAGATTAAGGTCAGCTTTTTAAATGACTACAGAGAGGAATGAAGGGGCTTCTTTCTCTATTCTGTTCTGATTTCAGTAAATGCTGCATTTGGTTTTGTTGGGGGTTTTTTTCTGACCCTACTGTTAAAGGGAGGGAGCAAGGGAGAAAAAGCCCTACAGACATGCACTCACTCACTCACTAGTTTACCTGACAAGATAGTATATGGGAATGAGTAGACACCAATTCCAACTTTGGCCTACAGTCAGCACATAAATTCAAGTAAGTCACTTCAGTTGTCTTTATCACCAGATAGCTTTCTGATATACAGGAATTATGCTAACCTGTATAATCATAAGGCTCTCAAGTGAAAAAACACTTAATGGTAACATATGATTATCTAGTTCCTTTCATCAGAAAAGTGATCTTAATATCAGAAATGCATTTAAATTTGAGGTTGGGATCAAAGACAAGTAAGCAAAGGTACATACTGGGTTTACAGCCAGTAACAGTCCTCCTAGTGTAGCAACATAAAGATGATGTGGAAAAGAACTTAGACAAGGAGATGAAAACACTGCTCCACCTTCGCAATGTAACTTCCACATACATGCCTTTTTCTGTAAGAACAAGATTTTTTTTTCAAATAAAGTTAAAGCTCATCATGTTTAAAAAGATCTTAAAATATCAAAGCTTACCAAACATGGCATTTACTTTACTTTGCAAATACTAGTTAAGAAGTAGAGATGTAATCCACATGCTATTATAGGAACACATATGCCGTTGGCTACTTCCTCTTCCAGTAAATAAATTGAGCTAATTAAAAGACAGTATCAGCCCCTCTTATTTTCCATCTCCTTTCATCTGCTGTTTCAGAATGTAAGATTCTCTCTCACCATTAAGCCACAGTTTTATTTCTAGCTCAGCACCCTACTCTGTAATACCCACAGAGAATTTAATAAGAAACTTAAGATTTGGTTTCATCCAGGATGAGCAGCACAAGAACCGCAGCTGAGAACATCACATCTAAACACTAAAACTATTTACCACCACGTAATCCTAATCCCTCTTCAAGCAGTCCTAACTATTGTAGAAACTAGCTGTGTGCTCCTGACAATACCACCAACCAGTGGAGTTCCATCTGGTGAACTATAAATAGTGTTCAAGTTGGATATTTATTCCTCTATACATAAAAGTCAGTCTGTGTTCTTACATAAATATCCAAAGCATACACATGTTGGTCATGTGATCCTACGTAGACCAGCCCACTGGAAGTATCCACAACTGCAGAGCTTTTCACAGCATCTTGTGTGACAAAAGTCCAGTGTATTTCTCCATCACTGCTTTGAAGCACATACACTAAGCCATCATAACAACCTGTGTGAAACAAAACACAACGGGGAAAAAAAGGATAATGAATATTTGTATTAATGGTGTGATTTATGCTGCTAGCTGCAGCACTGCTGGAAAGAAATAAGATGACTCATGGGGTTCAGTTTCAAAACATTTTCCAAAGCTCCTCTTCTTTTAGCTTTGCTGATAGTTCATACATTCAAAGCTGATTGCTCTCTGTGTTCTTTTCACGTTACACTTAGAATATACTTATTCCACTGCCTTCCTATCAAAGTTTTCATTTTGTTATCAGAGTAAACTGAAATCAAAACACTAGCAAAAAGATAGTAAAATTAGCTTCGCATAAAAAACCTCATCACCTGGACATCTGTGCTAACCAGTGATAGATATTAGCTAAAAGGTTAACACTAAGATGAATAATGTCAACACCATTGACAAAAGACATGATAAAACCAAAACACTATCCAAACGTGTTCTTTACATTTCCAAACAGGAGCCAAAGGAGATAATTAAACTCAGTGAAAAATAATCTGAGGCACCATTGGTACTGAGAAGTACCAATTTGTACTTCTATCAATTTTTAAAGACATTTTAAGACCCTATCACCTTTCCATACTTTCTGTAAAACAGTTTAAAGGTCACACCTTAATCAACTGCTAAAAAGAAACCATACCCATTGACTATTCCTTAATAAGGCCTTATTAATAAATTGTCATATTCTAAACCACAAATGTTTATGTTAGATAAGCTCCATCACTGGCTATCATGAAACTTAAATTCCTTCTTCCTCTGTTTTTGTTTTATAATAAATTAGTTCTGAAGCAGATATGGAAGTTCATAGATAAGTGCAGATGGAGGGCATCCAGAGGTAAGAAATAAGATACTCTGTCATTCATTTTGTGTTTAGCAGAAAGAAGAACTTCAAATGAGGGCTAAACAAAAGACGTACCAACAACAATGAAACGGCCACACTTCGATACGCAGGCAGAAGATTCGATACGACCCCCAAGGCTCTTCTCCCATTTTATTTCTCCCAAATCTAGATCAATCGCCTGCATTGCATGAGAGTGAGAGCCGACATACACAGACACAGGTGCAGACACTTCTTCTTTAGATGGTATTACAACCAGTGGTGATGCATCAACACATTTCCTTGTATTTGACTTCCATCTTACACGTAATGCCAACTCTGCTGTAGTTACATGACCACATTCTGCAGGCCTCTGCTGGACGGAGCAACAGTCGGTTTTATTTGCATTGTTTGTGGCTGTTAAAGTTCTGTTCTCCATTTCATAGCTTTGTGAGTGGCTTTTTGTTCCACCCGGAGTCAGTAAATGCAAAAAGGATGGTTGCTGTAGCAGTTCGACTCCTACCTGTACTGTATTATTGGGTTGCATAAAAGTCTTGGTGAAATTCATAGAAAACAAACGATTTCCTCTGCTTAGCGCAATAAATGAAATTAACCCCGAAGCAACCTCAAGGCCTCTTTCAGATTCCAGTTTAATATATTTTCCATGGAATTCCTCTCCACTGTTCCCACTTAATTTTCTTTTTGCAACACTGTCATAATTCATCAACTGATCTTCATCTGGAAACAGAATTTTACAAATATGTCTAAAAACCTCTTCAATCGAGTGGCTGAGAATAACTTCAAGAAGTCCAGGCACAGCTTTGCCTACCAGCATCTCAATTTCATCACAAAATTGTAGAGCCTTTAAGGAATCTCCACCACTGTACAGAAATACTGCATCTTTAGAAATTCCAGTGGCATCACCGAGGAGACCCAGAACAGACTAGAGGAAAGAAGAAAAGAGATAACAGTCCATGGGTGTTACACTATGTCATACACACAAAGACTTAAGTTGGGTAAAAAACACCTGAACACCCAGAAGTCCCACTAAAAATCAACAACTGAGGAAACTCTCTACTCTGCAAAAAAATCACACGAAACATTGCCAACAAAATATTGCCAACAGAGGTAGTGTTGGAATAAGAGTTGGGGAGGGATGAGGAAACAGGGACATGCTAGTTCCGCACACAACGTTTTACTCAATTCCAATTCTGCAGACTAAGGAATTAAAGCAAGTTTTGCTGTATTTTGTTGGCTGTTTCCAATCGCAATACCATTTACCAGCTTCACAGATGAAACACTGATGTCTTTTGACAAAATTGATGTAGGTGCTTTATTTTACTCATAAAACTGATATCTTTTACTTCTGAATTTTTTCAGTTACTTATTTATCTACCCACTTTTGAAGCTGTAGCCCCTTCAATTCATGAAGGACTCTGGATTTGGCATTGTTACTACAACAAACAGTGATTACTACGTCTCCTGTCACTGTACTCTCTGCTTGTTAAGTCTGGGTCTGAAAGTCCAAATCCTCTGGTTTTAGAAGGCACCTTCTGCTGTCCATCATGGGTCTAGGACACATCCCATCCCTTTGGGTTATCACTTCCACAGCCACCAATAGAATGATTATCAGCACAGGCAAATTGTATTACTAATTTTGCTACATTTACTTGTTCAAGTCCTAGCCACAGCAAATTCCACTTCCAGCTGAAACTTGGAAGTATATCTTTAAAAAAAACCCAAAAAAACCCAACTGTTTGGCATCACATTTCAATGCCTTGAAAAACAAGTCTTTAGCATAGAAATCTAGAAACAACACAAACAGTTCAAGAAACAGTTGTGCAACTGTGCTGTTTAAAATAAGACTCTTGAATTCATAATTATCTTGAGAAATAAGAAACTCTACTAACACAGCAGCAATTTTGTGCAAAGTTTTCATGTCCCAGTTCCTTGTTTCCCTTAGAGACACCTTCTTTGACATGTGAAGCAGTATTCAAAAAGCTACTGACAGTGTACGTCCTTCCTATGCTAATTGCTTATACCTCACAGCCTGCAGTTTTATCTGATAGAGAAACATAAATGACTCCCTCTCAGCCACTGCAGAGCAACTATATTTAAGTATTAACCGAACAGAAAGAGCTGTAGTGCTTAAATCTATAGGCAGCTAGGATGTTCTGGTGGCATTAGTCATACTTTTAAAAACTGTTTAATTCCTGACACATGTATAATGATCCACTTGCAAAGATAAAAAGGCAGCTCAAAATACTACCTTCCATAAATACTGCAATCTTTCCCACAATTCCTCTGCGCCACTCAGCTTACTGTCACGCCTTCTGGAGTTTAGATGATTCTGGTAAATCTTGTTCAGTTCAGATATATCAACTTTGCCTTTGTAGAAAATAAAGTATGGGTTTTTTTCATTGCTTTTTTATCATTTACACTTCCAAAACTTGCTCTGCCCAAATAATCACTCTCTTCTTGCATACACTTCCTTATTCACACTCAACTGCACCTATTTATTTTTTCATCCAATCAATCAACCTAGCAGAACCCAATAAGGTTTTTGAAAATTTATCCTGGCCTCCCACATAATCCCACCTTCAGGGCCTGATCTTTCCCCAGCTGAAGTAAAGGTCATGTTACAGAAAAAAATGTGCAGTGTTAATACTAAATTTATTTGACTCTTGAATGAAACACTATCAAGAAAACACAGTAAGTGGCCATCAGTTCCTACCGTGAGTCAGTTACCTAATCTATGTATTTAAAAAGGTATGAATCAGGCACTGCATTTTGGTCAATTAAAAAAAAAACAAACCACTAAAATAATCAGCAAAGGTACTTAATAGATTCATTTACCATGTGTTGTTAAAGGCAAAGCTTTAATCAGTACAAGCTCATCAGGGACTGCATGAGCTGGTAGATGTTTCTGGAGATCTTTAAGTGTTTTGTTCTTTTCTAAATCATCTTTGGGTACAACAAACAGGATAAGTTTTTCCTGCTGATACCAGGTCACTGCGCAAGCTTCTACCTGACAAAGATCTTCAGCAGCCTGTAATTAAAAAGTATTAGTTTTGCTTTGAAATGCAGTTCATCAAGAGAGCAAAAGGAGTAAAAACTACAATTAAAAAAAGTACATTGAATATTGGTATTGTCTCACAATCCTACATAACGTGCTATGAAATGCATTCTCTTGTAGCTCAAGCTTGTGCTTTTTCACATAAAGCCAAACTCAGAGATACACATGTATTTGCCTAAATGCCATGAACGAGATAGATATAAACCATGAGCCTGACATTCAGTCTTGTAGACCAATCACTGTAACAAGCAGTGCAGTGCATCACCCAGTATTTTTCAGGTGTTTATATAGTTCCCATTTCTGCTGGAAGAAACCATACAATAAAACAGATTTCTGAGAGCTCAGAACCAAATTCCTCCCTAAATTATGTGACTAGATCTTCAATAACACAACTTCCCCATTTCTTTAAGACTCCTAAAAGTCATATGAAGATGAGTAAATACCCATTCCTGATGATAACAATGTGTTCCTTATCCCCCCTCTATATTGGCATACTCTACTCACTCGATGTTAGATTACCTGCTGCAAACATTCAATATTGAAACGTTTGCCGTGACGTTTAATCTGATTGTCTTTCCGACCCAAGAAGAACAACTCTGCATTCTGAACTCTTACAAAATCCCCTGTTTCTCTCATTGTGTCCAGGGGTACAGTTATTTCATCATCAAGAAAGCAGATTCGTTCTTCACCACCTATACAAGAAAAAATGATGGGTGCATACATTAAATGGCAAACTTTAAAAGAAAATTATGAAGAGTATGTTATCAGATTATCCTCAACTTTAACAAGCATTGGAAGCAGTCCTAAAAGATTAGCATTGATGCCTGAACTCCTGCAATGTACAAACTGGGCTATGCCGATAATTCACAGAAACTACTTCAACTGAGAATGTCAAAATGCAAGGAGGGAAAAAGTCAATATAATTAAGGCACAATCTGCAGATAAAATTGCAGTAATTTCCCGTCCGTCCTTCCAACCACCTAAAATACCATCAGAAGGTTCCCAGCACAATGGGAACTTAAAATGCTATATTAATCTGTTTATCAGAGGCAGAAACCAAGTAAAATAACCAGTGTATCATTAAAACTTAGTTCATTAAGAAAAGTATCTAAGGAGAATAAGAAATATAAAATAACCTATAAATACTTGTCCCTCGCCTTCCAGAACTGCGGAACCATTGGCATCTCTGACCTCAACTTTTGTTCCAAGGAGCGGCGTTCCCAAAGGTATAGGGAAATCAGTTCTAAATATATTAAAGAGAGAAACAGTTAAACAATCATTACTTTTTCAACACAAAACAACTGTTCCAGAAATAAGTTACCATTCAGCCTTTTAAAGAGTTGCTATTAGAGCAAAAGTAGATGCTTGGGGCCTCTTTCTTACAAATGTTTCTTCTTTAAAAACATCGCAATTTGTTCAAAATTTAAAAAGTCATCAGTGTGCATGGATTTCATTATCACATACCAAAAGCCACAAAACGACAGAAAATAAGGTTTCAATGGACCCTGAGATACCCTGAGAGTACCCTCCAAGTTTCAGCCAGTTTTTAAGTCCCCTAAGATTGCAACTTTCAGCAAGCCAACCAAATTAAATATATGAAACTGCTTTCTAATTCATTCTTTCCCTACCCTATCTAGTTAAAGCTTTTATTCTATTTTATTACTGATGTTGTGGCTTTCAGAAAAAAACTCTTCAGAAAAGACTGAAATGAAAGAAACTAATTTCAGTGTCATGTATCTATTATAGGCTTGAGCTGCAGACCAACTCCTTCCTTTCTGTTCATGCTTTAGCCTCTTCAAGCACTTACAGAGCCTCATTTATCCAACAGAGACACTATTTCTGAGTGGGAGTAGAGGATAATATATTTTCTTCAGTAAAGCAAATTTCAAAAAGCAAAGTAACTTTAAGTAACTTTGGTAATATATGAAGTTATGCGTGCATTCCAGTGCAATTTCTATCAAGTCCTATATTTTAACCTAATAATTCTTGTTCAACTGTTATTTAGGCTGTTGAAACTTCTCCTTTTCTCTGATCAGCCACAAAGCAGTCAAATTTTGTAAAATATCTGTTTCTGGCAAGTAAGAATCTTCTCCTTTTCTTTCCTCTGGACAGCATTAAAATATAATTGCTCAACAAATGGGTATGAGAAAGCATCACAGATATTCAGTGTGCATGCCCCACGCTATGGGGGAGTCCCAACACAAAGACAAAACCTAATGTCCTGGTTTCAGCAGGGATAGAGCACTGATGTTTTTAGTTGCTGTCAAGGACTTTTCACCCTCTCATTCTGTCCTGCCAACAAGAAGTCAGGAGGCGCCCAAGGATTTGGGTGGGGAAACAGCCAGGACAGCTGACCCAAACTGGCCAAAGAGATATTCCATACCATAAGACATCATGTTTCATTTATAACTGGGGGTGGGCTGAGAAGTTGATTGGCAGCTGAGGTTCTTGGGACCTTGCACATCATTGATTTTGGAGTGATGGCATTTGCCTTCCTGAGTCACTGTTACACGTGATAGAGACCTGCTCTCCTGAGTATGGCTGAACACCTCCCTGCCCTTGGGAAGTGGGGAATGAATTCCTTGTCTTGTTTCACTTGCATGTGTGGGCTGAGTCTGGGCAGCTGGAGGGGCAGGTCTCGTGTGGCAAACACTTCAGGTGATGAGAAATTGTGCTGTTCATCACTCTTCCTTTATGTGTATGTTCCCTATTAAACTGTTTTTATCTCAACCCACAAGTTTTCTCACTTTCACTCTTCCCATTCTCTCTCCCACCCCACTGTGGGGGGAGGTGAGTTAGCGGCTGCACAGTGCATATTTGCTGGCTGGGGCTAACCCACAACACCAAAAAAAGAGTAGAATTTAACATTGCTAAAAAAACCCCTAAGATTCCTACATATATCATAAAACAGCAAAAATAAAGCACCACCTCATTTGCCTATTATTATTAAAAGACTTGGAATCAGACATTTAATTTTGCCAAAGTTATCTAAAAAACCGAGGGATGCAGACTACTATGGCACTAACCTTGTGCTGATTTTATTTAATTTTCTAGTGTTCTCTAAAAACTGTGGCATTTTTCATCATTTAGCTAGCAAAAATAACAGCCCACTCATCTCCAACTGTCCTACCAATAGTAAGAAATGAAGAAGACATTAAATGGTCTGTCCTGGCTTTACTGTATCTGGGGCTGCTTACTGCAAAGGAACCAAATTCCCTTTGCCATGAGGCTTAGAGGAATGGGCTCAGAGGTGAAGGGTGTAAGACAACAGCTAGAGACTATAAAAATTTCCATCATTGTAACTGCACATTAGTTCAGACTGGCGAACAACACATTACCTCTGGAGCACATAAGCTTTGAGTTTAAAAAACAGTTTCACTGAGGCAAAGGTAATGTTTGAACTGAGAGAAAACAGAACAGAATGAGTTTTGCATGATAATTTAACAACACTTTATGACCACCCACCATTTTAAGTCTTCAAGGGTTTAAGTACAAGGTTGATGCATTGCGTCATTTGTCCAAACCACCCCATTTCATAGAGCACATCTAACTCAAGTCATGTGTGTAATTATCACACCAGGGAATAACTACACCTTTCAGAGAGCAAAGAAAATGCTGAGCTAACTGGAAGCACCTTTCACAACCTTGACACTCCTGCAACTCTCAAAATCAGTAACTGAGTGAAAATAGCAGTGTTAAATGATGAGAGGAAAATACTTCTGGAAGCCTAAGTAAAATGCCTCTGAGACCTTGGATGAGCCATTTTAGTCAAGCAGTATCAGTAGGATGATTTGCTGAATAGCATATTAACCAGTATCAGAAAAAAACCTCAGTGTCTAGTCTCCACTTAATTATTTATGGACTTTTAAAAATGGTAGACAAAAGCACAGTAACAGTAAGAGACATCCATATCTAATGTTTACACTAGAATCTAATCTTTGAGCACTTTTGCTTCAAGTAAGTAAATCTCAGAAGAAACATTCTGAACTTGATAGTGCTAAGCTGTGAGCGTATCTTTGTTCTAAGGGTATGATTACAAGTTAGAGAGCCCCATTTCTTAACCCTCACTGATAGCTGTGTCAGTTCTCTTCAAACATGCAAGATCTCAGTGGAAAAGCCTCATGATGAGCAAGAGCATGGCTAACTCAAGTTACTAGCAAACTAGGTAGGAGCCACTTCCCTGCAGCAGCGCAACACTGATTCAATATTGCCACATATTAAGAGACAGCACACCCCGGACTAGGCTCGTCCAGGTTCAGTGTGTGGAATCACAGGCTGGAATGAGAAAGCCGTCTAGATACAGAGAAGACTAAAACAGAGACCATCAGGACATGTTACATGGAACTTAACCTGTCTACAAGTACACCAGACTTCAGACTGTAGTTTAGTGGCTCAAGAATCACCCATCAACAACTTTTACTTGAGGAGGCTGTACTACAGAACAAGAGGATGGATTAGTCTACTTCCACATAAAACCCCAACATAACTTCTACCAACATAAACACTCATGAGGGCTCAGTAGCCCTGGAAACAGGAGATGGAGGTTCTATTTCTAGAGAATTTCATCATTCACATGCCAAGCCATGAAAACAGTGACATTTCCTACCTAAAATCAGGACTAAAAACTTCTTCAGGAATCTTGTAGCAAGTGGCCCAGCTTGATACTTCGGTAATACCATATAAATTAAAAATACTTGTCTTGTTCTCCTTGTGCTTCCAACTTTTCAAGAGATTCAGTACGGGAAATGCTTCACCACCAAGGGCTAAGACACGGAGTGAAGTATTTGCAGACAACACTGTTGATTTAATAATGTGAGCTCCAAACCTTCTGAGAAGTGTCGGTGTTGCCTGAATGATACATTTAAAGAGAAAAATATAAAATGAAAAGAGAAAGACATGTTGTATTTTTTTCAGTATATGTGTAAACCTTTTCCTGCTTTATCATATCCACTGCATAGCTATATTGTGGATGTACTTAATCATCTATGCCATCAACCATCAGATACCAATATAAATTATGCTGGATTTTGGTAAGATTTTGTTTATTGTGTAAAGCCCTTAACGAGCACTATCAGCACCAATCTACAATGTTCTTATGCAGAGCTATTAAAATTGAGATCATGTAGGAGACAATCTATTCCAACACATAAGGGGCATCTCTTGTAAACAGGTGGCCTGAAAACAGTAAGTATTGCTGCGGAATCAATTATTCTCTTGCTCTTGTGATTGTAAAAACAACAATGGTTTCATCACCCTATAAACGGTGCTGGTTTAGTTGTTGTGTTTTTTTAGCTTAGAGACTACCATTAAAACTTTCTGAGGAAAGACACTAAGATCAAGTACTAAAAATGTCTATAACAATTTACATTAACAGATTCCTCAGAACTGCTTAATTAACAGTATAATTTAATTAATCCTTAAGAATTAATGGTTTCTTAAGGTGAATATTGGTTTTATCTTTAGTTCATTGGGTTTTTTGTCACAAAAAGTTCAAGGCTGTGATCAAATAATCATTCTCTAAACAGCTACCACGCTACAGCAGAAAGGACAGCATGAGCTACACTCTGTCACCATTAGCCCTGATGAAAAAGCAGTACACACTGGCAAAGGCAAGAGGTGAGACACCAAAGATGCTTATCTTAGGCATTGCCTACCTGCAACACTGTCACACGGTGACGGTGAAACAGAGCAGCAGACAGCTCCATGGGCATCATTTTAATAGTGTTTGGTACTACAAGGATAGAGGCTCCACTTGTCAGAGCAATGAACAGTTCAACCACAGATGGATCAAATGTTAAAGGAGAAGCCAGGAATAGCGTATCATCCTGTGTGATCTCAAATATGGATCTAAAATAAGAAAGGGAGGAGTTACAAATCTGATGCACATTCTCAAAAAATTTCCAAACTGGAAGAGCAGCATGAAAGAAATGCACTTCAGCAAAGCTAAGGTCTTAAGAGCTACTCTTGTGGTATTTTCCATAATAGATTTATTATTTTTTTTTTAGAAAATACTAAATTAAACATAAAGAAACTGAAGGACCCTAAAAAGGAATTAAGATGTTAAAACTACAGAACACACTAAATGTAAGCGTGAACAGATAATTTTGTTATCTATTTCTTTTAAGCCACAAGCCAGAATACAATACTTACAGCAACAGTGTATTATCTGAAGTACACTCCTCACAATCCATTAAAACATTACAAATAACATTTAAAGGAACAAAATTTTATACAATGCTACTTAGGAAACAACAAAGGCAGGGAAGGAGGAAGTGAAGCAGTGCCAGCAAAAACCAAATCTACTCTCTTCTGAAGTATTAAACAGACAGTCTCTAAATGTCAAATTTGTAAAGACATTTAAAAGGAAAACTGGAAACCACACTTACTTAAGATGCTGAATATTTGGCACTATACATTTATGAGGCACTCTGACTATTTTGGGGCTCCCCGTAGTCCCTGATGTATGCAAGATGTACGCTAAAGGGTCTGTCCGGTCAGTGTCCATGTAACTTCCTTCTGATGTCTTTACTTGGGTTTGATCTGGGCAAACAGTATATCCTGGTGGTGAGTCACCCACACCTTTTAAATGTTCATATTTACTTTTCACATCATCTACTTGAGAATTTAAATCAGTGTTGCTCGAGCTCACTTGGAAGAGAGTTACACCGATATGCTCTATGGTGGAAGAACTGTGGTAAAACCAACCGACATGGGACATCTGGAATTTCTGTAAAAGAAAATAAACAGTTTAAACAGCAGAACCCAGGATGCACTGCTATTGTTCTATGGTTTGCAATTTAAATATGAAGCAGCATTTCATACAAAGGAGCTGTGATTTTTCATGCCTCTACTTTTGGAGGACACACATCAAAGTTTTATGCTCATGTATTTTTATGTATTAAATATGGGACAACACAGACTTTATCAATGTGGAAAAAAAAATCAATTTTCTGCGCAAATAGCAAAAAAAATACCCAAAAGAATTACTCAAAAGACAAAGAACGCTGAATTAGAACTAGATGTTCCAGTCTTGCCTATTGCCATTGAAATGAGTGAGGTTACAAGATTTGTGTGGAGTTGGACAAAAGGAAACCAAAGAATTAAATGCAGAAGTTATTTTTAGCAAAGATTTCCAACTCTCAACATTGACATATGGAGAAATATGCTTGGAAAAAACCTTACAATGCCAGTGGCCAGCAAGCTTGCCTGGGCAACGCTGTCATAGAAAAGTTGGCATTTTTTCTGAACAGGAGAAGCACTTTGTGCTTCTAATTTTGATTATTTTCTTTTCTGCATGAGAAAGACAACCTCTTGACATGGAAAAATGAAACAACCCCATCCAAGCTTATTAAAACAGCCTACAATCTCAATAGCCACACATTTCTAAATTGCCCTTTAATGCTGCCTGAACACTTACATTTAATTTGTCATTCTCAACAAGAATATATTGAAGATTGCTTTTCTTCATTAAGTAGGTGGTTAATGTTGGTGGTGCATCTGGATCAAGAGGGGAATAGGCAGCTGGAACCTGAAGGATTCTAACAAGACAAAAATGTTTTACAAGTATATAAAAAAATTAAAGAAAATCCTCTTAAATCTCCGTTTCTTTTATACTGCCATTAGAACCCAGAGCCAGAAAAAGTAGTCATAATGCAACTTTTAAAGATTGTTAGAAATAAAGTAGGAAACAAATTATAATCAGTGCTGCCTTTCGGTATTTTACAGCAGGGAGAAAGAGTAAAGCTAGATTAAAACAACCAAAATTCTTCCAGGCAAAGCAGGTTGGTGATGATAAAGGTATCACTGACATCAACAGCATCATGTTTTAAAAGCTTCTGCTACTGACCAGGAGCAGGAATATAAATTTTTCATTTATACATATACAACATGTACAAACGTATTTAAAAAACCCACTAGAAGTCTGCACACCGAACACACGTTCTATTCTCACTAGTCCAAAAATTCCAGCATAAGAAAATTTGGGCACATACTGGAATTTCGTCCCTCAGAAACAGGAACACCAGGTATCCTTGAGCTGTTAACCAGGGCACTTAACGTTGTTCCTCACCAGTTGCTCACTACAATCTCCCCCTCTAGTGGCTCTATTTGATAAAGACAAGCACTGGAATCGATCATCACCACAAAAAGCCATGAGTAAGCAGAGACTAAAATATCAACGGTTCCCATAAATCTTCACATTTCTTCTAAGACTGCGTTCCCACGTACAATTAGTTAGATTTCCTCTTTGTGCAAGTGATTTATCACTGCAGTAATGATGAGATCCAGATCCGAGGCTTGGAAACCACAGCATTCTGGCCATTTAAACAGCCATGGGAATCAGTTAGCACCTAAGCAGTTAATTACTCAGCGATCGTAACTGCAAGAATCAAAACGCCACAGTAGATCCCAGTCACACAGGAAAAGAAAATGGTGTTGCTGCTCAGTTCATTGGGTTACAAGACACGTCAGGTTGAAAGGGACCTCAGGATGCCTTGTTCAACTCCTGCACAAGCAGGGCCAGCCATGACCCCAGACCTGGTTGTTCAGGGCTTTAATCAGCCAGGTTTTGTAAACTTCTAGGGGCATTGCCTGCACAACATATCTGGGCAACCAGCTCCAATGCTGGGCTGTGGGAAAGGTGTCTGGATCATTGAGAAAGTTCCTTGGCGCTTCTGGGAGGTTTATGTTTACAGGGTTTGCTGGTTTACTTCACTGAGATCTTCATGGTCAGCTGCGATACATCTTCTCGGGCTACTGTGTATTTTAAGTACAGTGTGACAACAGGAAAAAAAAAACCAAAAAAACCTGAGACAGATCATCCCCCTGGGAAGCAAAACCACTGCTGTATACATCTGCTGAACAAGCCTGTGATGCTGGGATCATAAATGCAATGAATATAAAAGATACCTCTATCACAGAATTACAAGGTTGGAAAAGACCTTTAAGATCATCAAGTCCAACTGTTCCCATCCTAAGCTAAACCATATCCCTAAGTACCTCATCTGCCCTTTTTTAAAGCACATCCAGGGAAGGTGACTCACCCCCCCCCCGGGCCAGCCTGTTCCACCCCCAACAACTCTTTCAGTAAAAATTTTTTTTCTAATATCTAATCTGACCCTGCCCTGACACAGCTTCTTGTCATTTCCCCTTGTCCTATCTCCTGTCACCTGGCTGAAGAGACCATCACCCACCTCTCTACAACCTCCCTTCAGGTAGTTGTAGATGGTGGTGTAGATAGTCTACCCTCAGCCTCCTCTTCTCCAAGCTCAACAGCCCCAGCTCCCTCAGCTGCTCCTCACAGGATTTGCCCTCCAGCCCCTTTGCCAGCCTGGTTGCCCTTCTCTGGACTCTTTCAAGGACCTCATTGTCCTTCTTATGGTGAGGAGCCCAGAACTGGACACGGTACTCGAGGTGTGGCCTCACCAATGCTCAGTACAGTGGCACAATCATCTCCCTAGACGTACTGGACACACTATTTTTGATACAAGCCAATACCATTGGCCTTCCTGGCCACCTGGGCATATAATGGTTACAAATATTAGAATTCATCAGCAGAAGTATTTTTTTATAATTGCTGAATTAATGTATTGATATCACAAATATTTCCATTTCCCAGCCATTAAATAATCAATGTCACTTTAGTGCTGCATTGCTCGCGACCTTTTTCTACAATATTTGTAATGGAATTCTAACTACATACTCAATTAGCTTAAAGCAAAACATTTGCTTTCAATGCATTTCTTTTTTGCTAGCAAGACAAGAATGCAATAAAACACCTACATTTTTAAAAATTATACATATATACATTTATTGTCAGATCACCTCCATTTTTAAATATGTACAACAAAGATACTAATAACTAATGTTTTATAGTTCTATAAATATGCTTAATCAAAAATTTTTTTTTCAAATGGATATATTCACACACACTTGAATGAATTTAAGATTTTAAAAAATTTTAGCAGTGGCTTTTCAAAGCATTATAATACTGCCATCATTTTTCTTAAAGAATGCAAGGTTCCTGTGTCTCCTGACTTCATAACTACGGCCTTACTGCATTTTTATTGGTGTTAGAAATGTAAACAAATTGAAAATTCGATTTAATAGAGATGACCCTTGAAAAATGGACACAGACTGCAAGTATTACCCTAAGATCCAAGACGGTACATTTATTCCTGGATAGCAGTAAAGGCCTATTTCACACTTTCCTTGCTGATCACAGTGCTTTTGAAGGAAAGCTGTTAATTCCATGGCAAGCTTAACCACCGTCGCATACGTGTAGAAGGTCGGAGGCTTGTCATTGCATTCATCAAACCAAACTGCTTTTCTATCAGAGTACAGACAAGCTGCCTGATTCACCAGCTCCTGAAGAGTCATCTCAGCTGCATATCTTCGGTCTCCCTGAAAGATTAACACACAGGATGCACTGTCACCTGCCAACTTTTAGTACTTTAGTCAAATTATCCGAGCACATAAAACACCACCAAGTACCCAAAAGAAAGCTACTTGGCCAGGAACGCATAGCTTCACCACACCTTATACTGTGAAAGCATAAAGCTTAATGCTTCTATAATTTACCTCATGCCCAGGACAGTGCAATTCACTAAGAGTTAATTGCGCAGAGGTTGCTTGTCCGTCCCTCCCCCGAACCTTTACAATCTTAAACTGCAAACAACGGAATGAGTGTCTTTATTAACACAAGCCAATTAAAATCAGCACTGTGAAACACGGCTCTCTGCTTTGCACGCAGAAAACCCAACGCGTCCACCGCCACGGCACATGCTGCTGCACGCCTCTGCCCTTCGCGCCGCGCCCGTACGGGCCGACCGGGCCGTGGGCCGGGCGGCCCCAGGTTACAGCCCCCACCGCGGTTTCTCCACGCCCCCGCCACGCTCAAAGCCCCCCTTTCCCACACCGACGGCTGCTCCTGGGCCCAGCGGCCGGGATTCCGAGCGACGGCCCCGCCGCGCGGCCCTCACCTGAGAGCGCTGAGCGTCACCTCCCAGCGCCCTCTTTGCTCCGCCGCTACCTAGCAACGGAAGGTCAGTGCTTCTGATTAGTGGGTCAGTGTTAATCCTGCCCGACTCCGCAGTAACACACACTTTGATTGGCCGGTGGCCGTCGCGCTGTTTAGGCATCAAACTGCGCCCGATCCGCCAGTGGCCTGTGTGGGCGGTGCTAGTTTTTCCCGAGGGCGAGAAAGAACTTGGGGAGCGCTGGGGCCCAGCCCGCTCTCCGGCCGCTCCTCCGGCGTGAGGCCGGCCGCAGCAGCGCGGGGCACCGCGGAGCTACTCGCCGCTACTCCGCTCCCTCAGGAGGTGGCACGGCCGTTCCCACCAGTGCTGGTGCTATTGGGACGGGGCAAGGGCGTCGTGCCCGGGGGACGGGGTGGGTCAGCGTGCGCGGCGGGGCTGGGCTGGGCGCTAACGCTCTGCTTCTCCCCGGGGCTGTGGCGGCGAGGCCCACGGCAGCCCCAGGCGGACACCCCCGGGATGGGTTTGAGGCGCCAGCGAGGACTGAGGATGACGGGAGCGGAGCCGGCGCTGGGAGGGGGCCCCCGTAACGCAGTACGGGCTGCGCGCGGGACGTGGGACACCCGGAGCGACTTGCTCCGGCTCTGAGGGCGCTTTCAAGGTGACTTTATTTATTAAAAGCCCAGCGAAACAACCCTGGGTGCGTAGCGCTAGCGAGCGCAGCGAAGGGCGAGAGAACGAGGCGACCAGTTCATAACCATCTTTAATGTTACGCACGGGAGAAGTTAAGACATTAGCTTTTTACTGTTTCGTCACAGCTTGTCAATGGCAGTTTAGCAGAGTTGCAAGTTGGCAGTACAGCAGGAACAGTTTCACAGTGGAGCATGAAAACAATACACGTAGCGACACCTAAACCCGGAGTTCTCTCCCTCAACGCACTTGTTGCATGTGTGTGTCTGGTGTACATGAAAAATAAAGGCTGGATAACCTGAAGCCCGAATCCAGCTGTCAGAATAAAACGGCACTTGAGAAGTATCCCCCCTTTAACTTAAGGGTTTGAAAAGTAACGTACTGAAGATTAGGCATGTAGTGTGTATAAAAATTACAGTGCTTACAGAGGCAAACCTTGCAACTTCACATGCGTAACTCAGAAAAAAGGCACTAGGGCTCCTACTGAAATCAGAATTATACCATCTAATGGTCAAATCACATTTAAGTAATTATTACGAGATTTCCAAAATACCAGCTTTATTGAAAACAGGTTAGAAGAGTATTCGCACAAGTTTCATGTACAGTCTGTTCTATAGATAGTTGCAGGTAAATCGATAGACTTGCAACCTAGTTAAACTCTCCACCTAAGTTTTTACCTCGAGTAGAAAGGGCTTGTCACATAGAACTGGAACCTAAGAGCTCAACTTACCCCTTTTAAGCATGATTTTTCTTAGGATGGCAAGAAGGAAGAATAGTTAAAAAAAATGACATATCTTCTATCACACTCCTCCCCGATTAATCTGGAACTTGTTCTTTTTTTTTGCTCAATTTACTGTCCAGATGAACTGTTATGGTTCATTAAAAACCAAAAAAACTTGGTAATTAGACAGAAGAGATTCACGTACATGCCCGAATATGTACATCTGGGCTTTGATGAAGAAGATCTTAGGAAAATCTAGATTCTCCCATAGGCTTGATGGCAGGAAAGTTCTGATTCCACTGCACAAGGCAGAGTCTTGACTTCATTAAATGTATTTAGATGCTTTCTGGAATTGGGACTTTAGTTTTGCGATTGTCTATCAGACAAAATTGCTACATATCCCATGTAAGCAAGTTCCCTTCTGAATTTAATCACCAGTGCTGTAATTGTGAGCGATGTGGAAGATGATGGGGAAGGAAGAAGTTCTTTGCTATTCTTTTTTTTTAACAGTGACACAAACAATTACAAGGCCAAAATACACAATATTAAATAGAAAATCTGAAATTAAGTTGCTGGTTTTCAGTGAAAAAAAATGAGGTATACAAAATATTTTTACAGTTGTGCGTAAATCTGCAATAGTTTTCAAAGGTGCTTTTCCATTTTCAGCTAGTGGTTCATTGTCCAAGCGATCTTAATGTAAAGAAGTAATTGTGATTGTGACCAATTAAAATACCATGCATACAAATAGCTAATGGTTCTTCAGATGTCTTTAAAAAAAAAAAACCTACTATGTTTATGGTAAAAGGAGTAATGTAGCAAATAGTTTGTTAAAAATGAAAGGTGACTTTGTTTTTTCAGTATACTTTGGATGTTGGTGTATGAAAAGCACACTGAGCATTAGCTCAGAAATTGTCAGGACTTATCCTGGAGAAAACAAGATGTAAAACAGGGGAAAAAAATAAGGGAGCGCTAAGTATTTTAGGTCTTTCCAAATCCTACTGGCAACTGATAAAAAGCACATGGAAGTAATGTAACTACACTGGACTTCAAAAAATAATTTTAAAGTTATAAAGCTAGAGAGCTTTTGGCTGAGCATTTCCCTGAGTTTTCATTTTTAAAAATCATATGCTAGTTCATAGAATCTGTTACAAAGGGCTTGATTAATGAAGGCTGTTTAGCTATACATTGCAAAAGTTAGGTACTTCTATTCTTAAGTTGCTGAGGGAGCAATTTGATTCTTCAGAATCTGGTATTTTCCCTAAGGAGACGCACAAAGTTCACATACTTTTGCATTAAGAGTTTGATAATGATAATTTGAAATTACACCACATGACTCACGATTTCGGAACAGGTCTAACAGGGATATCTTTTGGGGCAAGACCGAAACAAAAAACTCTGGGACTGCTGCATAATTAAAAAAAACTTTGGCTTTTATAAAATTTAGTGAGAAAATAGAAGGCACAACTGTGCATCCAAACTATGAAAACTACATGATTTTGTATTTTAATCCACTTACATTGATTTTCATCAGCACATCAGACTTCCTGTAAGTCTTTACTGTAAAGATGTAATTTAGTAACGCTCATTAGTTAGCTGTGATAAGCTTTCCATATTACCTAAAGGTAAGAAGGCTATTAGCAAGGAGGCATCTTTGAAAAAGATACATTCAACAAGAGATGAACTGGTGTCCATCCACGGAAACTTCACCATTCCAGCTCTACGGGATACTCTCCAGTGAGACACGCTGTGCAGTGACCGATCTTTCCAACACGCGACTTGTGGGTTTTGAGGCTGTTCTCATTCTCCTGTCGTGCTCTGATGCTTTCTTGCACGGATGATACCAGCCCTTCCACAGAAAGATACACAACACTGTCTGCTCCTGGAAGAAATCAAGCATTCATCAGTTAAAGCTGCACTATTGTACCAAATGCAATGCTCTTTTGAATTGCAGTCGCATTATTACATGGATTCTGATGCCAGGTGGATCACCTTCCCTAAAGAGAATGGATAGGAAAAATGAGCCTGCCTTGCCTTCCGCAAATTCTTTGTGCAGGGAGCAGGCTCACTGCAATCTAGACAGAAGGGTCTGAGCTGGGAGCAAGTATGTCACATGTACTGCAAAAACAGACTCTCTCAGCTTCCTGTACTTCAGGGCTGGAAGCAGAAGTGTGTGCATGGCTGGTGCTTCCCAAATTGCCTACCTAGGACTACACACCCTTACTGAGAACTGAGAGGAAGGGAAGACCATCATGTTAAATTCAGTATGCGGTTTATGCAGATGTTCCAGCGGTAGGAAAGTTTGCTAGCCTTTTCACGTCGGTAGTTTTCTATCAATCATTTGCTCCCTTTCTTTTGTGAATAATACTTAAAAATGAGATCCTAAAACCTGAAATATTTCAACGTGCTTTCATTATAATTTTGGGGAAAACAATTCTTTACAAAGTGAGTGCAAGTAAGTATTTAACACAGGAAATCTTAAGTTTACAGTTTTCCAACTATAACCACAGATAACGTTTTTAAACCATTTTTAAACATATTTTGCAGTACAACAGGCCACATATCTCCTCGCTCACAAGCCTTCACATGACTTGTGTTGCTGATGTCCTGATGAAGAGCACATTATTTACTGCATCACAAGCAACATAAGCTGTTGGTTCTTCTTTTGTTCTGCCGCAAACGTGACTCATTCTAGAGGTTTCAGAATGTATTTAATGTTTTTGGATTAGAGATGGGGAGGTTTAAGATGGATATTAGGAAGAGGTTCTTTACTGAGAGGGTGGCCAGGCACTGGAACAGGCTCGCCAGGGAAGTGGTCACAGCACCGAGCTTGGCTGAGTTCAGGAAGCATCTGGATGATGCGCTCAGTCCTGTGCTCTGACTTGGCTGATCCTGTGTGGAGCCAGGAGTTGGACTTGATGATCTTTATGGGTCCCTTCCAACTCAGAAGATTCTGTGATTCTATGATTCTAGTTTCAAATGTAGTTTCTTTCAAATCCTGTTGTTAAATTTATTTACATAAATCTGTAGAAAAAAATCAGTAGGTGTTTACATATTCCAAACATATTTTTAATTAATATCTCATGAAAGTGAAACTACATTAACTTTTCACTGTAGCACGGATTTTCTTCGGGTATTTTACCTACAGTAGTTCCTTGTAAAGTTTCCCAGAAGGAGCTAAGTATTGCAAAGCTTTGTTGTCATACCTTATTTATAACTTGTGATTATGCAATTATTCTCATGCCTTCTATTGCTTGGAGAATATAATTCACTGTGTGTTAAAAAAAAAGTGTAACTAAATGGGTTCGACCTGTTTGGTACTCACAATGAAAAAATTTACTGTATCAACCCCAAGATTTTTGAGTCAGTTTTGCCACTGTTGCCTTGATGTGCTGCCCTTTATTTTGATGTAGACAAAAAAATACCTACAGGTGCAATCTCACAAAGAAAAAAAAAAAGGAAGATGGAAGGGTTGGGGAAGAAAAAGTAGAATTTACCTATATAGTTTGCGAGATCATGAAATTCAGGTCTGTTGGCGATGAGTTCTTCCTTAGTTGGAATGTTTATTCCCATGTAACAAGGAAATCTTATGGGCGGGGAAGCCACACGGATGTGCACCTGAATAAAAACAGTTTCAAAACAGAATGCTGTGAGGGGAAGCTCAGCAAAGCGTAACAAAATCGCAAAGTCCCAGTTCTGCAAAATAGTCATGAGGAGCAGAACACAGCACTACAGAAGTCATTACACTTAAAAGTAAGATTAAAAGCTTCTTTTCTGAGATGCCAACACAGCAGCAGCAAAACAGTTCTAGAATTTATTTTACAGTATTTCTTAATGTTATTAAAAGGTTCCATCCTGAGTTTGCCTTTCTTCCGTGGCGTTCGATCCTTGATGCACGTTTCAGTTTACAAAGTCAGACTTTATACAGAGCATGTTTACTCCAGTGATGAGACTTGCAAACTCTGTTTCAATTAAAAATCTTAATTAAAAAATTTGTTCTTGGGTGACTTAAGGCAAATGGCTGTTTACTGCATTGAGGTTGTACTTCCTGCAGCACCACGAGTCACAGACACGTCAGGAATATCACGTCAGTACTCGATTTCCTGGTCTTCCCTAATACGCTTTCCATTCTCTATTTGCCAGATGGTGCTTTAAAAACAGAGCCTGTTCCTCTCCCCTTTAATCTCCCAAAAATCACAGTCATACAGTCATACAAAAGCAACTTCTCAACCTACCTTCACAACAAACATGCGCTAGCCATTCTTTTTTTGCCTGTTTGCTCTTGTAAATAAGGAAACAATGTATAGTATAAACAGAGACAGCGCTTTCCCCTCCCATCTATCTCCTACTTGCAGCTGTATTGTACTGACTGAAAATTAACTCACCTCTTTGGCTCCTGATTCTCTCAGTAGTTTTATGATGGGTGAAATGGTATTGCCCCTCACAATCGAATCGTCAATGATGACAACTCGCTTGCCTTTGAAGTTATCGGACAGGACGCCGAACTTCTTCGCAACTCCGAGTTGCCGTAGCCTCATGTTTGGCTGGATAAATGTCCTTCCTACGTACCGATTTTTACAGAGTACTTCAACATACGGCAGCCCACACTGTAAACAGGAGACAATTAAACAGAGTTGGTATCTTTAAAACTTGTTATTCTCACTGTTTGGGTTTTTTTGTAAAGCAACCTTAGAACTTAGTGTGTCTTGAGAGTAACCAAATAACTTAATGTATTGGAATACAGTGGAAAAAATTAGTGCAGATGACTCAGTATGAGTAGCTGGCGTACTCAGGATACAAAGCTTTGTCCATACAAAGCTCTAATGGCCTGTACCATAATACCTCATTACAAAAAGGGGTATGATTTAAACAAAAAGGCAAGTTAACGTATACCTTCTGTGCATAACCAAGAGCTGCTGGGGTTGCGGACTCTGGAACAGTGCTGACCAGATCTGCTTCCACGGGCGCTTCAATAGCAAGCTGCTGCCCACACCTTCTCCTGACTGAGTACACCATCTGACCTAAGAACAGCAAGAAGTGTTTTTCCGTGTATGCATAATTCAGATTTCTTCTCTGTCTGCTGTACAAGCTCCTGTGGCAGGTTGCGGGTGTAGAAGTCAGTGAGAAAAGCTCCAGAACTAATAAGCAGTCTCATAAGGTCATTCTTTATTTACTCTCATGTCATATTCTTACATTCACATTCATATCACTACGCAGAGGATTAAAATTAGTTTGCCCTAACTGGGTAACCAAAGGTCCTGTGGATGTTACAAAATCTGTTTGCAGGAGGAAAGAAGCAGAAATTATGCCTGCCTGTTCATAATGTGCGTGCTCTACTTATAGTCCAGTGTCTCCAGTAGGCAAAGTTAGTGTGTTCCTAACGTCTGCCTGCTTATTAACTTCCAATCAGCTGGCAAAATTCAAAAGCTTGTCTGATCCTAAAAAAATGGCAACATGGGAGGGAACTGGGGATGATACTGTGATGAGATGAGGCACAGAAAAGGGTACAGCAGCAGTACTAAGGAATGTAAGTAGCGAGGATATTGAAGGCTAAGAGGATTGTGAAAAAAAAAGGGATGTGGGGTGAAACTGGCTCTGGAAGGGTGGGGGACAGTATAGGATCAACAGCTGCCATAGACCTAGAAAGCAAAGCACAACTTCTTTGTTAGTTGTGAGACTGCAATTTTTGAAAGGTTCCACTGAGATAATACAAGCATTAGACTGACAACCCCAAGTACTTTGATAATGCATAGATTTACAAGTTATATTGGAAGCATCTTCTTGAAATAACCCTTCCTTGCAGAGAAAGCACCAAGATGAAGTTGTTTTGCAGATCCTATTTTGTAAGTCTAATTTTAAAAAAGTTTTCCAAGAACTACTAAAGTTCCTTTCCTAAGACTCTCACTCTCAAGGGATACTTCTGCCTCAATCAGGTTTGCAGCTCTTTTCTTCCCTTCCATGGGACTATGCAGGCAGCCTGACTGAGGCTGTCTGCACAGCCAGGAGAAATAGGGTGATGCTACATGCTTTTGATGAGTTTTATCTATACAACTGTCCCAGACCTGGTCTGCAAGCTCAGGTTCAGTGATCCCAGATCCTTTCCAGAGTCATTGTTCTGCAGGATAACACCTCCCTGCTATTTAGGGAGGAGCTTTGTACTTTACACCTCCTTACCCTCAAAAATACTGTCTGGTCTTGCAAAATAAACATATTCAAAGATGCAGAATGCTGACGGATCTCCTTCAGGTCTTGGTACAACATCCAGTGTCTGGACATCGTATCTGGATATTTTCACAATCTCTCCAGGAAGGACCTCACGGTAGTACCTGAAAAGAAAAATATGTAGCATTTAGCAATGTCCTGAACCTGGAGATCGTTCTGAAATATAAACTAGATTCAACTGACAGGAAGAAATTATTTTGAACATCCTAACAGGACAATTTCCTTCCCTCTTAGTATTTTACTGGGAGTGTTTTAAGACCAACATGCTGAGACAAGTGACTCTTACTAATATAGTCTGAATTAATACCCCAAAGCAGTAAATTAAAGCTTAGTACCAGAGAATTATGATATTTTCTTCCTATATGTGAGATGCACAGTACTCAGTCTAGTACAGGCTTAATTGAGAATAAATTTATTTTAATAATTTATTCCTACATCAATACTAGAGGGCTTTTTCATGAAATATAATAAATATTATCATGCAATACAAAAACCATAATCAAGAGTAAAGATGGTGGCCAAAAAAATCCTGCCCCACAAGATTTCTAGAGAAATGCCCATCTAATGTTGACAGGCAGCTATCCCTGAGTGCCAGAAAGCTGCCTGGAAATGTACATTCCAATTCTCCTATCTAAAGAAATGTGGAATAGTATTAGGTTTAATGTGTTAAAATTATTAACCTTATTAAACACTTTTCTAGATCATTTAGCGAGTCCTGGCTATTCTAACAATTTCAATCCACTATTTCCCCCAAATACTGAAATATAATGACATTATAAAGCAGAGGTGAGCAAATCTATGTTTATTTGCTGGTCAAATACTAGTATTAGCAGGCAGCAGCACTGGCTACAGCAGAAGTTGATACAAAATTGACTTTTTTAAAATCCCATGTGATCCTACATGGTAAATTTGCCTTAACAGAGATTTTGAAAAGTTTCAGAAAATGGTTATTCTTATACATAAGTAGAAAAGATTGGCTCAAGAAAGCCCTTTACCAACAGCTAACAGTTCCTACAGACAGGGTAGAAGTTACAGCAACAAAACATGGAACAGCACACCTACAATAGAACACCATAGAATAGAACAAAAGATCTCTGAAGTGCAGTCACCTTGCTTCCCAATTTTGCTTTACATTTGTTTATTCAGTTGTTGTGTTCTGAATGCAACTTTTCAGGTTTTTTTACTTGAAGGGGATCCAACTTTACTTAAAATGTCTGATTAGGAAATTAAATTTACTTCCTCAGAATCTTTCTTATGTCAATTATGTTCTAGTTCCTAACTGCCTTCCACTCCAAACATCCAAAGATCAATTTGTGGTCTCCCAAAGAGCATCTTATCCTTTTCTTTCTGTCCAGAGAAAGTTACCACACCTTTCTTTTCAGAGTATATTAGCTAGAGAGGTAAAATCAATGTCACCTGGTGTTTGGGTTCTGATGGATGCTTGCACACACAGAAATAGTTTCAGATGCCC
>VZTU01006751.1:169298-207440 GCA_013400835.1 Zapornia atra
GAGACAGCCAATGCTACAGAGCTCAGGGCAGTCCACCCCACGAGCTGCCCATGTAACATTCTTGTAGTTGAAGAATTATTTTGTAATACCACTCTACTGCAAACAAGGCTACATTTAAAAAGTTATATGGATAACCAGGTTGAATGCAACAAGAGGCATTTACTTTACAGTGAAGTCATCTTTACTGTTACTTTCTGGACACATTATTTTACATTAATCTGTTCAGTAAGATAAACTGGAAAAAAAGTCCCCTCCAAACAGCCCAACACGCTAATCCTTTATGTCTTTCACAATGTTACAGATGATATGTGGCAATTTGAGGTTTAATGCTTAATCACTGCCTGAACTTTCAGAAAAAGTGGGAGTCGGGCACTTACTCTGCACCAATAGACAAAAAGCTACAGGATTCAGAAGAGACCACCCATCCTTCTGTTTCACTGTTATCTTTCCCTGAAATGAAAGATTTCAGTTAAGAGTCCACAATTCTTGTTACTGTTACCCCCCATCATTGCATTTCTACTGCAGTATCTGACTTGCTATGGTTAAGGCTGCCAAATGCACTAGTAAAGACTGTTGTGATTCCCAACTAAAAGGTACAGTGTTCCAAGTTTCTGTAATGCTATTAAAAAAACCCCACAAACCCACAAAAAAACCCAACAAACAACATACACATCAAAAACCTGATCTAGGCAGAAGTGGAAGTACTAGCATCATATTCACAGCTCATGAAGAGAAAGAATTCAGATAACTAACGTAGCTATCTTTGCACTGTTCCGACTTTTTCCAATTCTAGTTCAGTGACATTGGGTATACATCATTACTTTTGTTCACATGAGGAGCTCCTTACTCCTATGCTAAAAGTGTTGATAGGGAGATCCTTTTGATTACAATGGACGTTGGATTGAACTGCAGTAAGTTTTCAGACACAGGCACAGGAAAAGATTGAACTGGGCAACGTAGGGTGGAAATGTCTGTATACTTTAAAATAATCTTGATAATTTTTCTTGTGGTTAAAACTATCAAGTTTTGTGAAGATAACAAAGGTATTTACTATGCTGCCTTTGAATTATTTTATTTTTATACAAATGACAGATTTTAATCTCACTACATAAAAAATGTTGATTTGCAGGCTAAACAGGAACAGGAATTTTCTCCATTGATTGATTCTATGGTGTTGTTACCACACTACATGTGGCTGGAATTTAGAAATACATTGCCAGTAACCCAGCACTTTTCAGCCACCTTACTGCAGGAGAAAGAAGAAACCAGGCTTGTCTCTGGACTGGACATAGTCCTGGAGTAACCAGCTCTAAGTGGCTCTGCTTGAGCAGGGGAATTGGGGTAGAGAAGCTCCAGAGGTCCTTGATGAACTTCAGAGGTGCCTGCCAACCTCAGCCCTTCTGGGATTCTGTTCATCCTTGCTTACCTGTTTAAGTGTAAATTAAATTTTCCCAAATATTCTATTACCATCGGACTGCCTAATTCTGACACCCTCATCAGGTGACCAGGATTCCCTTTTGCTGGGAACAGACAAGACATTTGCAGACTTCCTACAGATTATTATTTCCTTAACAACATTTTAATTTCCAAAACTGACTTTCACATCACATATTCCTACTTATACCATAGTAACTGTAGCTTTAATTACTTGTATCGGCGGTTTCAGGCATAAAATACACACACACACACGCACGCAGATGCATGTATATGCATATGGATATATATATGTGGTTTACCTTTTCCATTCATGTCTCCAACTGGAATAAGGCGACCAATGCAGAGCGGGCGATTCCCATACGGATCCCGGACCGCGTAGATTATGTCTTTATGCATAATTAGTAATGAATATGAAGTTGGAGTTTCATTCATTAAGTTTTTTATTCTGAAATGAGACATAAGTAAACATAACCATGTGTCACACAGTGGCGTGTCACGCTAAGATCGCTGCTCTTGGTTCTGAAACCCATCCTCCTCACCTCGCTACCCAGTCGGCTGTGTCATCATTTTCTAGAGGGGGTGTGAACGCCAGCAGCTGGGTGATCAGTTCGCTGTCAGAGCTGGTGGACAGCCCTACACCATGCCGCATAAGCTTTTAAGAAACAAGACAAACATGTTACCAGCTTTAAAAAAAAAATAAAGCCCCGCGAAACACTGCTCAGATTTTAATCTAAAACCACCTTCGTGCAATGAACAAATGTTTTAAAATGTAAAGTGTATTAGATCAGATTGTAATGACATCAAATTTCTTCAAACAAACCCAATATGTAAAACCAGCTGGTACAATTATCTATGCCTGGTACTACATGTCTCCCTTTGCACCTCATTCCTCTGCTCCATGCGCAAACAAAATTAATACCACCAATATTCAGGGCATAAATTCATTTTGGGCCATTTAATCAGCTTTGTGCTTCTGCTTGCTCTGGGAAGAGTGGGAAAATATACCAGGGGAAAATATGAAATTACCTATGGCAGATACAGAAAGAGATATCAAGGCAGCATGGTGGTTTCGGTACAAAGCAACAACAACAAAACAAGAGGTGTGAAGGGAAGCAGACTGCAACTGAAGAACTGAAATCCCACAACCTAAAGTTTTTTAGACCTGGTCAGTCAAACTGTTCTGTCTTGGCATGCTTATGCTCCTGGCATGCTTATGCTTCTAAGGGAGAAGAGAATCTGCAGTATATCTCATCAACTATTACAACCTGTTAAATGCTGTATGCATTACAGTTCCTATTTTTTTCTTTAGCAATCAATTTACATCTGATGTAACAATGATTCTTCACTCTCCATCCACATTTCCTCACCACCGTTTTATTTTCCAATCCATTCAGACACATGTGGCTCTGATTAAAGACAAGCTGGGTTCCTTTGAGCATGCCATACTTTTGCCTCACTTCAATGCCAAGAGTACATCCTCTCACCTTTTGGAACGTATTGTAGAAGAGACTGAAACACTTGCTACATTTTAATTTGGTTCTTTAACACATATCAATCTAGCCAAATTCTACAAAATTTGGCATTTATTGGTTTATGCCCTGATAGTGCTCATGATTAATTCTGCAAGGCAGAAATACAGATAAAGACCAGATGTTTCATATTACAGCTACCTCACCTTATTATGCCTCCATCTGATTTGCTCCTTCTATCAGTCACCACCAAGGAGCAGAGCTTCAAGCCATGCTACCCTTTGCTATCGCTTAGTTTTCTCAGTTTGTAGGAATGTGACCATCAGCCCAGAGGACTGGGGATTTACTGCTCATAACAGTACAAATGCCTCCCCAGGATTTTTTTCTTCCAAACAAACGATTGTGATTATGGGGCTCTTTCACTACTCCAAGCAGTATGGTATTATGGAATATTCATAGCAAACTTAGTGCTGTCTCATACTCGGAAAGAAATGACACCAGAGCCTCCCAGAAGAGATACTAACCTTCCTCCTGAGTCGTACAGCGTTTGTTAGCTCCCCATTGTGTGCCACAGCAATCTTCCCATGCAGAGTCTCTACGACAAAAGGCTGGCAGTTCTGCAGCTCAGAAATTCCTGAGGTGGAATATCTTGTGTGCCCAATACCAAGGTTTGAAACGTACAGCTTCTTTAGGCTGTCTGCATTGAAGACGTGATTTATAAGTCCCATTCCCTTTGGGAGAAAGATAAAAGAAAAAAAAAGTTCTGTTTGGTTTTGGTTTTCTTGGCAACTTCCTCGTTTCTCCTTGTGTTTGCTTTTGGCACAGCATTAATACAAGAAACTAAGAGAAAGGTAAATAACCTGAAAGACATGGGAAAGAAAAAAGCTGAGTAGGTGTCACAGTGATTTATCAGATCCCATTACTCCTGTTTTTAAATAAAGCAATATACATTTTTGGGTTTTCATGGAACAATTTATTCCCTGACTAAAAATACATCTTCCAAAAAAGACTGGCACACCGTTGCATTGTTTAAAAAACATCAGAAAAAATGCTGCCAGAACACAGGCAAAGAAGCGAGCAGTTGTGAGAGGAAATCCTGTGTGCAGAATACCTTTTGCAAGTTAGCAGTATATTGGATTTACTTTTATACTGCATCCATTAAAGTGTTTCTTAGATTTTACTGTCATTCTTGCCAGTGTCAGAAGAAACAAGGGTTTTTTTGAGAGGATGTATTGTTTATTTAAACTTTTCATAGAGGCAAGTTATCACCTATCTAAAGCAGATATCCATCAAAACCTTTTAGTCAGCCGTCAGGAGCTTCTTTTGATAACAAGCACTCTGTGGAAACAATTCAGCAGCAAGAATAGCCTGGAAAAAACTGCACTGAGAATAGAAATTAAGACTGGACTCCAGGCTCTCCTACAAACTGCTTCTGCTGCTGCCTGTGGAAAATCTTTACATACTTCTGTGGTAGGTTTCCCTATCATGCGTAGTGATTGTGATACACATGATAGCACATGATAACAACACTCCTCTGGGACCCTCAGAGATACACAGCAGAGACCTGCAGCTGTGAAGGGTTCATAACCTGCACTGTAGGTACAACAGGAGAGTGGGGTAGGGCAGGAAAGATGGAAATTGGTTTCTGGAAATTGTTTTCAGAGCTCAGTCCAAAGAGCTTGAAGAAAGCTCTGCGTCTGACTGCTATGGAATCAGAGTACCAAGAGGCTGTGGCTGCACATGTGGGTTTAGGATACTTCCTATCACATTAAAAAGTTACTGCTTCAGACTGTCAAACCGGTGTAAGTTTGCTTTAATCGTTCAGCAAATGTTATGCCAGAGTGAATACCATCTGATGTAAAGGTGGTCTAGGCTCTGCACCACGTGCTCATATATGTACAGAAACACAACCATGCACTCTTATTTTATGTAGGGCAACTTTATCCTAACAGGAGATGCGTCAGTTCACAGGTCCAGTGTTAATGGCTGTGGCTGCGTTAAGCATTGCGATAGCTTAAACAAGCTGTGCTGTTTTAAACCAGTTTTGGTTACACAAGTACATAATCTTCTGATCACAGTTTGAAACACTCCTCTGACTTAAGTTGCAGTGGTGTGGGATGGCAAATGTGAATTACACCAGTATAAAATGTTCCCAATGAGGACAATCTTATGTCTGTATTATACAAGGCTTGGTACATGCCAGCACATAATGGTCTGAGGAACAGCTACTTTAATACATTGTTCTGCATATCCAAGTGTGAAACAATCAAAGTCTTTCTCCTACAGGCATCGCTAAGTCTGTACAAGAGATTTTAAGTTCTTCCAAATCCTGAACTAACAGAATTACAACAGTAATGTCTGGTTATAGAAATCTAGCTGGAAGGCTCTGACAGGCAAATGTGGACTAGTCTTTCTGGGGGAGTTTAAAACAAAATATTAATTGCCTTTGTCAGGGGCTATTAATCTGTGGTCAAAGGCTGGCAAGAATCAGAAGGGAACACATACCCGTGCCTTAGGTGTTCCCACCTGTACTCTAATATATGAATTGCTGTAAACTGTTGACAAAGGTGAGTTTGCACAGAAGCAGTGGGAAGTAAATCAGTGCAGTGAGAAGCAGGCAATTTTTCCATGCTGCTGTGCCTGCTGTGAACAAGAGTCAACTGGAGTTTGGAGGACAAACAGATACAGCAGCATCTTAGCTGCTGACATTTTCATGCAGTGGTTCACACATTAAGTGTCCTAAATATATTTTCACTAGTGTAACAGACCCAAATGCCTGATACATTAACACCACTTCCAGGGTTAAACAAGCCATATAAATTGTACGCCGCAGGCTCTTTATTACACTATGGTTATTACAAACTTTAAAAGTGCTGCAGCTGAGAAACATATTTCAAGGATAAAAGAAACCATCAAATGCTCTGCCACCCTTAAAATACCAAAGCTGATATGATGAGATAGTCAATTAAATTCTTAGCATGACAGCTGAGTTTTGCAGCTCAGTAACATAGAAACACTACAAATTATGATATCACCTGCTGGAAGTTAATTCTGACAAGCTCTTTTTACTACAGCGTATGTACAGCTGCCCACTTTAAAGGAAGTGGCTATTCCTGTACACCTGAAGATAAGCTGGAACCCAAGCAGAAACAAGAATGAAGAACAGATAAAACATCGCTGAAGTTGAGAAAAGCTGCATTTACATGTGTCTCATGTGTGTGTGTGTGTCTGTGTGCTATCAGGCTGTAAGTGACAGGAGGAGGGAAATGCCTGAAGAGGCGACAGACACGATGCTTGATGAGACAAGATTCTGCGTAAGGCATTGAGCAGTCATGCATAGATACACATGCTGCTGCAGCAAAGCAGTTCTGAGTCTTGAACTCATCTGAACAGCTTAATTAATCTTCCTCGGAGACCTCTGAACATGAAGACAAACTGCTTTCTGACTGTGGTTGGAGAACACGCATCAAGAATTGCCCCATGGTTATTTTGCTGATGTGGTTTGATTTCCTGCTCTTCTTTCTCTGCTCTGCCAGGATGGGCTAGGCTGATGATCACTATTTAGTGCAGAACGAGCAGATATATCCCCAGAGCACGCAGGTTTTCTCCTGGTGTAATACTTTCAAGGCTATAGCCATTTTATGTCTTTTAACATCCCCTGGGATTCTCTCAGCTCGAGAAAGACTGTGTGACCTTCTCAGGCCTCCATTCAATCTTTTATTCTGTCTACTTTTACCTATGGGTAAAGTAGCTGCCACTTCCTTGAGTTTCACTAATGCAAGAATTAGTCATCCATTTGGTTGTGCATAGCCTGTATGTGCATTTCTTTCCTCTGGATCTCAAGTTGCACCAGTGCTCCGGAGTTAACACCTTAGGTGCAGGGTGAATTTGGTAAGTAGTTTTGGTGACTTGAATAGCCTGATCTGGATATTTCTGTGTGCATGGATACACCCAGCAGGATAACGTCGACATATTTGTTTTAAACATGCACTTAAGACAGAAATTGCACAAATAACAAATGCTATCACTGACAAAACCAAAACATGTTACTTTTCCTCTAGTTATTCCATTTCCTAGATGAAACAAACTTCCATGCATCTCAGTTAGGCATCTACAAAACATTCATTTCCATTTTACCTTGTGCACTTTGAATGCCTGGGATGACTCGCCATCGCTTGTCACAATTCCAGCACTCTCCTGGCCCCTGTGGACAAAATATAATTAACACAAAGCACTAAAATGCTTAGAATTAAATGTTTTAATGTACAATGGATTGGCGTTTTTCATCTGTTTCACATGAAATTTTAATGTAAGATTATTTGTTGTTTTATTTTACAGGCTTGTAATCAAAACTGGTTTCTTGCCCATGTTATGCTTTATTTCAAAACAGTCACATAAGGTTTGTGCCTAAGCCCACTGAAATCACTGGGAATCTTTCCACTAATAAGCACTGGCTCAAGCTCTTACTGCAGTCCTATTTCAGTGTGGGCATAAAATAACAGCAGATGTTTAATCTGAAAAGCCACTTTGCGGTGATAGTCTAGGCTCTAGTAGTAGGCTCTACAGCACTCCTATATCTGCTCTGGTTTGGGGAGGGGTGTTAAGAAACTGATGTTTCTGCCTAAAGGAATGCATTGCCTCTTCCACTGCTCAGCTACGCAGAAGCTTCCGCATTCTTGCACTTAAGCAGTCATGCTACCATTACACCTCTAAAAGGTATATATGGACCCTCTGATAAATGTAAAACTAGTATCGAGCATTACAGCTTCTGAACTCAAGCAAAACAACTCTAGTGTACAGTGTGGCTGCAAATGGAAATGCTTCTCTTACAGCAGTTCGGCCTCAGGCTGGCAGCTGTGCTGTGTTGTGCAGAAGAGCGGTTCTCAGCTGAAATGATGGGAGTTTTTCCCAGGCTGGTCCCTGTTCTCCCCATCCCTGTCTCCCCACTCGGTGTCCAGGTGTACACCCAGCACAGGGGCAGGCAGCATGGGCAGGTTCCCTGACACTGCCCTGCCAGAGGTGGACATTTCAGTTCTTATCTACTGAACAGGTATGTTTTTCAGGCAGGATTTTTTGTGGGTAACAGTGCAGGGTGTTTGATTTTCCTTTAAAAGGCTTCCTGGAATAGGGCAGAGTGTTACCTCTAACAGAACTGCTGCCATATGCCCAGCTCGTCTGTAACCCTCATAGGCACTTTGGCGGACTGGCAAGCGCCCAGCCCACTCTCATATATGATGAAGCAAAAATGTATTCCCTGAAAAGGGAATATTGGAATATTTTTAGAATATTAGACACAGATGCGAAGATGATTAGACTGGTTTAACTCCCTGGAATTATTTTGTATAAGCAACAATAAAACTGGGCACAAAAAACCCCGCTTCAGAATGGATTCTAATCTACAACTGACCTTGCTCATTACAAATTTTCTTCAGTTCCCGAAATCCCTTTATTGGTGACTAGTCCCAGTTGCAAGTAAACCAAAATCCTAAAGAACATTTGCTTTCAGAAAACCAACCCGACTTCACGCATATCTGAACGAATGCACCCTGTTACTGACACAGCTCTCAAAGAGAAAAACCAAGAGACAAGGACGTTCTTAGTTGCATTTGTTTTAACTCGGGAAGATGTCCCGTCTATAAACACAAGGACCGGTAGCGTAGCTTATGGGTTGATGCACTGCATTCTGTAGCTGGAATGCGAGTGTTAAGGTTACAGAGACTTCCCATTAAAATACCGGCACTGTCCCTTTAAACATCCACGAAATCAATAGAGAGGGAAGCAAACATCCTGAAGGAAAGAAAGGCCTTTGCAAGTCCTTGGTGGCACTTGGGGAATAAAAGGAAGCTCGATTTCATTGCCGCAAAGCTTGCAAATTCGAGCGATTTAGTGACACTTTGAAGCATGTGAGCCTTTTATTAAAACATCCCTAATAACCAACGAACGCGCATACATGACCATCGATTCAAACCCGACTACTACACAGAGGAGCAAACGTAAAGCAGGACGATCCCACCCACGTTTCTATCACATGCCAGCCACTGCGAACTTGCAAGCTGTTTGGAAGGCTCAGCCCCACGGTTCCCAACTGTTACCCCCACGGGAGAGGTGAGCTGCCGCAATGCCCACCCAGAGAAGGGCAAGCACAAGCACGGGGGTGTTCTGTGCCGGTCTTATTTTGCTTTTAAAGGAACAAGACAGTGTGGCTGCTTTTTTATTATTATTATTTCTTCTTTCTCCTTCCACCGGAGAGCTCATTCCGATGCTCCCCTTTTCTTCCCCCCCGGGAAGGGTTAAAGCAGCCGCATCCAGGCGCTGCCTTGCCCGGCTGCAGCCCCGCGGAGCCCTCCGCCCCCCCCTCCCCCCCCGCCCGAGCTGCTTTATTCGCCCGCCGCTAACACGGAGCCTGCTTATTTGGCAGTTTCTCAAGTTACTCCCCTCAGGCAGCTTGAGCCAGTAAAACCAGATCCTTTCATCTCGGCGGAGCTTACTGACAACCAGCCGTCTGGTTTCCTAGGAAACAAAATCTTGGCTAGAAATAGTGAATCATTTCCAGGTCACTTTCAACATGGAGAGTGGAGCAGGGAAGCATTGGACTGAGGAGGAGGTTAAAGCCTTGTTAAGCGTCTGGTCAGAAAAAAATATCAGGAAGCAACTCCACGGCACCCTGAGGAATAAAGGAATATTTATCTACATTGCTAAAAGGTTGCAGGAGTTAGGAGTTTGCAGGGATTGGAAACAGTGCCGTGCAAAGTATAAAAACCTCAAGTATGAATACAGGACGGTTAAATATGCCCACAACTCTGGGGATGTCACTAAAACCATGAAGTTTTTCCATGATCTGGATGCCATATTGCGATACGAACCTGTCACACAATTAGCAGCAGAAGAAAACGGCAGGTGTTGTGCGACTGAGGCGCAGCTGAACACAAGCCCCACAACAGACAGCACGCAAGGTAAAAAAAAAAAAAACCTGTTTTTGCTTCTATTTTTCTCTCTTTGCTTAAAAACCAAAGGGAACAAAACCGAAGCCTGAGTTTGCTCGAGCCAGAGCTGAGGTTGCGCAGCCCCAGCAGCGCTGTTAGAACTGACTTGATGCACTCTTCGCGCAGGGGAATAAAATGTTAGCACCCACCAGTGTTGAAGCCTGTAAATACAGCGTAATCCTAGCAAAATTATGCTCACTGCTTGTGTTGCCGCCTCGGTGAGTACTCGCGGGTGTAAAAAGGCTCCTGCTCTGGCTTGGAACGTTAAATTAAGGAAAGCTGTTTTCTTTCCCTTTGGCATTTGTTTGCGGTGCTCTGGAAGCAGGTTTTGCAGGGCTCCAATTCAGATGTGAACTTACGAAAGGTAAAAGTAAAGGTTGGAACTGTTGTGATTTTTAGGGGGGGTGGAAATCGTTATTTGTGATACAAGTGAAATTTAGGATTTTTATTCTGACTTGGCTGTAAGTGAAACTTTAGTTGTGATGACTAAAGGTGTATATTAAATGAATTTGTAACCAATTCAACTAAAATATCTGAGAAACAGAGGGACATTTAATAGCTTTTTGAAAATTATAGCATAGTGAAGGAAAGTAAAAATCATCATGTTTATCAGACTATTTTGAGGCAAGCCAAATGAATGCAACTGCTTTTATTCTGAAGGAGCTTTCATCAAATTATTTGCATCTCTCATGTTTTTATTCAAGCCTCTCTACATATGCATTTAAGCTGTGCTTAACATTTCATTAGGGTCAATCTGCTATTTGACATCACTCAAATCTCCTTGTCACATCCTAAATGTCACTGAAGCATAAGCCCCAGTAGTAGTTATAAGTACCAAAATAAGATGGCTAAGAAGAGAAACGCAAAGCTTAGCCGTTTGTTCCCATGGTATGTGGCAATTTACATTAATTAAGATTGTGGATCTTTTTTAAGTAACCGGAAAAAACTCAACATCCGTGTCAGGGGAGATTGCCAAAGGCACCAAAAGGACCTGGACATCTAGCTTGCCCTTGTACCCTTCCACGTCTCACTCTACGATGCTGAGGAAAAGAAATTGCCATTTTTCTTGCCAGTGTTTACCTTAACAAAAAACTTGACCTTAATTTGTCACTGCTAGCAGAAAGCCTCCAATCTGTCAAAGTCACTTTAAATTAAAATGGCAATTTTGTACTGTTTTCACATGTGCTCTCTGCACTGTGTATTGCAATCAATTTTTATTTTTAAACTTGCAGAACTGAGGCTAATACAAGCTGTTACACTTCTGAAGAACACATGAAATTAAGACAGTGTCCTTCATCGGAGGATCTGCCCTTAGCTTACCCTCTGTGTTTTGATGTAGTTTGCACCAACTGCTAATCCTAATTCTCATCTGCTTTTGCCCTCCAGCAAGTTTATATCAGAAAACGTTAATTTCAGTTGTGAGTCCCAAACTAGAATATATTTTAAAACATTACCCCTTGTTTTGAAGCGTTAGGATAGTCTGGTTTAAAAGGTGATTAAACACATCTCTCAAATGCGCAAGCACTTCTGTGACTCCCTTAAAGAAAAAAAAAACACAGACAACTTTTATGGGTACACAGAAACTAAATGCAACTAACTGTACTGATGTAGCACTAATGGTTAGACTTTAAAGGCAAAGATTCCCACAACCACCATGATTCGGCCACAAAGATAGAAATGTGTCCTGCAGCTATGCAGAATACACACAGAATACACACATCGTAGCAAGGGGCAGGGAGAACAGCTGCGAGAACATCAACTTTCTTCCTCTAAGACTACAAGCCAAGCAAGTAATGCTGTGCTGAAGGCCCAGTCCTTTCTGGGCTGCAGGCAGAGTTGCAATGTCTGCCCAGTTCAGTACTTTGAAGGGCTTGTCAGGCTAAAAGGACATTTGTGGCTCTGTAGGTGATGCTCACAAACTTTTTTGTGGGGGCAGATCTGACGATGTCACTCCCACAGAAGAAACCGTGATTCCCCACAGAGGTAAAGGGAGCTCGCTGCCCCTGCTGTGGTCTGGCTGGTCCCCACAGCCTGAGGGAGGAAGGGGACTGCTTTAACATGGGCATCATCTCTAAAGTACAGCTGCAACCCTGCAGGTCCCCTCCTGGGTTTCTCCTTCTCAACCACAGAACATTATGGGAGAGGAGAGGAAAATGGCAGGCCCCCTCCTCTAAAGAGGCCGAGAAGCATGATTTTGTTAGAGCTGGAGGAACCAAGGATGCCTATCTGGGCTTCTCACTTGGGCGCCAAATAATACTGTCCACCTCACATGTCTTTAATCAATTTCTTTTGTTTAAAAAGCATGACCAGGGACAGGGCATGCTCCCAACGTCCTCCCAAAGAAACTACTGTTATTTTTACCATTCAGCTTAGTCTCTGTCTAAATATTCATGACCATCCTTAACATAGGGCTACAAAACGTGTCTTTGTGTTTGATTTGTTTGATTGTCTCAACTACCAAGGATTGCTGGGGCGGGAAAGAAAAGGAAAAAAAGACTGGGTTTATGGGACTGGGTGGTATTTCTGTAATGTTTCCCTGAGGTTTTTTTCATAACTTGTAAAATCAGTTTTCTCTTGAAAGTGTAATTGAAGAAATGAATACTGAAAACCACAATGAAATCTAAGAGAGAGGTATCTTGGGACAAACTTGGTAGCAACACACACATGTCAATTCCCAGTTTGTTTGTGGAAAAATGATACTTTTTGCATAAGCACATACAGCAACTCAAGCCTCCCCAAACACAGAGACATAGTTTAAATAATAATTTAAAAAGATAGCACTCAAATTGTTCACTCCTCTTAAAATTTAGTTTATTATCCCAGCAATCAACAAACATGAAAATCCATGTAGTAATTGACAGTACACATCAATGACAAATGGTATCATTCATTAGAGTTTAAATGAATGACCTTCCCATTTTGTTAACTAGTTTTGTTTTTTCAATTTAAATCAAGCATTAATAAATTAAATACTTGATTTACAAAAGTAAAGCTCACCTAGTAACTCATGTTAAGTTCCTTACGCTTTTTTGTATTGCTCTCTATGTTTAAATATTAATGCACTGACCACTTTCCTTGCCCTTCACATTGCCACAGCAAATGCTGAAAAATTACCAAGCCTGAGCAGAAATGCATCAGCCATCAGAATATTGTCATATGTATAAAACTCAGACAGCTGCTAGAGATGCAAACAGATCCTTCAGACATGCCGTCTTGAAAATGCCACTCACGCATACTTTTCCATGTCTGGATTTTAACATTAAACATGTCATCGACAAGTATTCTGTATGCCTATTGCTTTTTAATAAGCATGCAATACTCTTATCAAGTAACTTTTTTGTTTATCAGACACTTCTCCCCACCCCCCAAATTTTCTAATATATTTTTGTGTTAACACTTATTTACATCAAATAAGAAAATGTTCTTTTTTAATGTAATTAAACTTCTTCATCCCAGTACCGAGGGCACTCGGGGCAGCCTTCCAAGAGACAGTGTATCTCCCCTCTCCGTAGTCTGTTTTGCAGCTCTTGCACAGCCCCAGTGCCAGTCCTGGCTCTGGATGCGGAGGCAGGAGCACACCTTTCCCTCTGTCAGCTCCCAGGTGAGAAACAAGAGGAGTCAGAGACCGTGCCACTGCATCTATGAGTCATTCCCAGCCTTGTTGAAAGCCAGAAGGATTTAGGGTAATTGTTTTCCAATGCAGTTTTCAGTTTCACCTGCGTCAGGGATGCCCGGTTGCATCCTTGTGAGGAACCATGGCAGAACCTTTGAGTGGGTAGCTTTGGTCTGTGTGTCCTGCTTGGCTGGAGATGGCACTACTTCACTCCACCTACAGTCAGTCAACATTTCAAACCTCCTGTCAACACGGTACATTGAATGCAGCGTATCGCTGTAGAACAACTTAGAAGTCTGTCCTTTGTGAAGACAAAGCTGATTCAGAACCTGACTTGTATATGCGACTTTCCAAACTCACATAGCAATTGCTGTAAGGCTGCTTTTTAAACAAAAGTAGGAACACCACATGGTAAACAGCTAGACTGAATCCCATCAGCTACTAGCTTGTCTGTTCCCTAGACACAGTATTTCCCCACTTTTTCGACACCATTAATGCATTCCATAGGTACCCAGAGCTCCTGGCAGAACACTCTTGTTGTCTTCACTTTCTTCTCTAAATCTTTTTAGTGGGTTTTTTTTTTGTTGATGTAAATGGATCTATGGATATCTGAATTCACATGCAAAGTCCAGTTTTATTTGTATGTCTCTTACTTCTCATGATCTACTTTCAAACTGTGCTTTTAATGTGCCACCCACCCCAAGTACAGAAGGCCAGAAAAGCGTGCAAGTCACTAGAATAAAGTAGGTTCCTACAAGAAGTTTAAAATATGTTTCAAACAGGCTTCATATGCAGGATATAAAATAACTTAATTTACCTCTTATAACTCCTATCCCCTTATGTGGACAGGACAAAGCAATATTAAATTTAGTATAAATACAAATTTAAGTGAGGGGATTACAAAGTTAATGATCTCCTCATAATGTATGGACATTCTCACTTAAAGAAATTAAAGCTCATTTAGTCCATACCTATTTTTCATCTAAAAACTCTTTCCTTCCTAGGTGAAGTATCAGTTTCTTTAGAAGATGATGCGGATGCTCCAGGAGATCCACTACTTTTAATGTCACATGTCAGACCAGTTCAACTAGGTATAGTATGATGGCACAGAGAGATCAAATCTAATATAGCAGCATCACCGTCAGAGCACTTTTCTGATAGCTTGAATATGCTGCCATTCTGTTTCTGATCAACCTGGCTTTTAAATAACCACTTTTACACCATGTCCCTCCCAGCTGTAGCGCTCCACAGTCTCCTGCATTGCTAGATGCTGCCCACTGTGTATGAGCTAACTGCTGCATGACCACCATTCACACTCAAAACACATCCCGTGCTATGGCTTAATCATATTAACCACACTGATTTTGTTAAATGCTAGTGGGCAGTATGCCAAACAGTAGTGTGAGATACCCACACCAACTTGTGGATCTTCTCCAACTCATGTAATTTCTGCTTAAAGCAGCATGGGTGAATTCCTGAGCCAGGAGAGATAAGCAGAGGTGAGACCTGTCCCCCTGAACAATCCAGATGTGCAGTGGTCCTCTAAGCAGCTGTATCCCCTCTCTCCAAGAAAGGGGGTGAGGAGCAATGCTTTAGTCCCATCAGACATACAACTACTCTTCTGGAAGCCATACTAGGGCCTTTTCTCCCTGATGCTCTCTGGTAGTGAAGAATGAACTGCTTTGGAAATATATAGATAAGTGAAATACTCCTAGTAAGACTGAGCAGAGTTTGCATCAAGCCTATCCGATGTCAGCAGCTGTCAACTGCGGCAGTTCCTATGGTTGCATTCACCTATAAACAAACATTTACTTTCACTCCCTCAGGAAGAGATGAAGAAAGCATAATTGATATGTCACCTGAAACTTACCCTCCTCAACAACAGATAAGAGAACTGGCTGCTGCCAAGGTCAGATTAACACAGGACTAACAGGGAAGAAATTGGTATCTGTTAGTACAGCTTTTTCACATCTAGAATGAATTACAGACTAGCACAGATTGCCTCTATCTAGGACAGACTTGTCCCCAGACAGGTTATGATACACAAGCATGCTCCACTGAAGCTGTATGTACAAGCAAAGGTCAGATATTTTTGCCATCACACAAAACTCAGTGACTATGAAGTATCCAACCCCCGTAACCTGGCTTGCCCTTTTAGAATAAGACAGTTGCAAAGGCATTTATCACGTCAGTATGATTGCTAAAAGCTCTGTTGCTTACTGTGCACTTTCATGTTTGCTCTCTTTGATGAAGCACTGGAATAGTTTGGGGGGAGGGGTGTTTGCAAAGACTTAGAAAATGCATGAGAAACCACTTTCCAAAGTAATTTGATAAACCTAATGAAGTCTTAGAGCAAATTCATAATTAGAAACAAGGAAGCATTAAAAGACGGCAAGATAGCATATTTCTGTGTTTTAAGTAATTGCATGGCACCCTTTACCTCCTAGTACTAAAAATAAAAGTTGAAGACTGGAGAAAATCAGAACATACATTAAGTTCTACAGAGTAAGACAAATCAAATGTTAATTGTTACCACAACACCCCAAATATTTTTGATTGACCTTCACTAAGAAAGGGGAAGGTTCTGTATGATGAGAACTGGGTTTATTATCACACAAATATTCTCGTGTGACTTAAGGCGTAAGAGTCCATTCCTCAGCTCCCCACAAAAGGGAGCTTTGTTAAGAGTTAAGGATTGGCTTCTTCAGATTCCTACCCAGTTGAAAGCTCTGCATGTGTGCAAGACCAAAAGTATTATATGAATGCAGAAAGTTGTGTCTTGATGCTACTGCAGTGACTCAGGGGTCAATTTATTATTGTGCTGATACAGCACTTTGAATCTTCCAAACAGTTCTCTTCTCTATAATGTCTGAACGACGAAGTTCACTGGTTATTCTCCAAGCTATTACAACCAGTAGTTCAATATCTTAGGGAACAGAATAAAGAAATGTTCCTCTCAGATGAATTAAATGTACATCTGCTGTCTTGATAATGGTTTTCAAGAGATGGCAAAAATTATGTCTGAATTAACAAAAAATGCTGCCAAATGAATAATCAGTAGCTTGATTTTAATGTCACCTCTGCTCCATCTTTCTTTGGAGAGACTAGTCCTGAGGAACTTGCATACTTCATTCTCATTCTCTCTGTCCTTTCCCCACCCCAACCACCCAATGCAGGTAACCTGTATCTGTGTCTCTCCCCTACCCCACACGATGCAGGTAATCCAACATCAGCAATAGAGGCTTCCAAAACACCGGCTTTTATTCCAACAGTAGCAAACGAAGGAGGAAAACACTGGACTGTTAATGAAGTCAGAGCTCTGATACGCATATGGTCAGACAGAAATATCCAGCAACAACTGGAGGGGACAGTGAGAAATAAAAGAATATTTGAACAGGTTGCTGCTAGACTTCAAAAGTTTGGAATTGACAGGGACTGGAAGCAGTGCAGGACAAAATATAAAAATCTGAAACATGAATACAAGAGTGTAAAAAGTGCCCAAGACTCAGGGAGTACAAGTAAGAGTATGAAATTTTTTTATGAACTGGATGCTATTCTGGGGCACAGCACCATGGAACATGCAAGTAAATCAGATAATGATGAAAGTGAGAGGCCTCCAGAATGGACAGAAGCAAAATCAGAAAAGGACTGCAGAGGTAAGTACTTCATACCCATATATAATTTAAAATTTTTAGTTTTCCAGCACTAGAGAGACCGTAGAAGAACAACAAAAAAGCAACCAGCCAGATTAACAAATTTAATGGGGGCGGGGGGTGGGTGAATGGAAATTTTCTATTTTGTCCCAGTAGTGTTTCAGATTTATTCGTTTTTTAATAGAATTATTTTTTAAAAGAGAGAAAAAAGATGAAGATGTAAGATAAGATGAAGTGATGCAGAGACCATTCCAGTCAGTGTCATGGCAGAAGAGACTGTTTTCACCTTAGATAAAAAAAGCAGATGAGATGGTCAGATTGTGTTAGTAGAAAAATGAAGATATTGAGCAAAGCAAGTCTGTAGTTACAGACATTGGTTAAAAAAACCCCAAACCTTTTAAACTGTCTTTGTCTTAGAATCATAGAAAGTATTATTGGGTTGGAAGGGACCTCTAAAGGTCATCTAGTCCAAGCCCCCTAGTAGCCCAGTTTTACTGGCCCTTGGAGCAAGACTCCCAAACTACTGAGAAAACTATTGTGAAAACAGCACCAAGAATGCTGGCAGAGCTTGCCTTTATTTTTGTGCAGTTATTGATGAGTAACCTGGTAACGGATGGTTTAATGTCCAATTGGACTGATGAACCCGCAATACCTGGGAGTTAAAACATTCTTTATTGGTAAAGGTCTGTTGTTTAAGAACAGAATCAAACATAAAACTCCTTATTACACAGTAAAAATCCTACACAGGGGATGGTATTACAGTGGCCAAAGACTAGAAGTTAGTAAAGTCTAATGGAAAAAAAATGTAAAACAGTCTCTGTTGAAAACTACAAAAGCATTTTGGGGGTTAATTCACTCTTCAGTTGTTGTTTCTAGGCTCATTGCTAATGCACTTACTATTACTGCCTGCTGGCATAAAGAACATCCTAGGATGGACGGATCTTTTGATTTGACCCACCACCGCTGTTCTTATGTAATACACAAATACAGTGCCCTAATTAACATAGCATTATTTACACAGAAATGCCTGGAGACACAGGTGAAGAGGACTCTGTTAGTAATATGTCAGAAGACCTACGGGTTGCAGATATAAAGAAAGTTTCTGACTCAGGTAAACTGCAAAGTCTTCTATTTTACATAGATCCATAAATTTAGTAATTTAAGATGGATTTCTAAATTAAGTCCACATTGCAATGATGGCTAGAAAATGCAGAGGCCTAAAAAAATTTTAAGCAGGAGATAAGGTCGGTTATAACCATACTTGCAATTAATACAGGTGTATGTGCACATTCACAGTCCTCTGCTAAATCTGACAAAAACAGTCTAGTAAGTAATCTTTTCAAGGATTCATTATCCAAGATGTAAAGAACAAACTATTAGCTTAAGTTGAGTGCAATGTATTACTGCATTTACTTCTTCCCAAGGATTAGAGTTGTTCAGTCTCCTGTGCATAAGCTAACATGGCATTCTCTTTATCACAATGTAACGTGATCGGTATTTAATAGAATACTATAAATGCCCATGTCAGGGCATGAAAACATCATTTGAGAGTATCACTAATAGCACTCAATATGAAGATCATATGCTTTTTGCAAAGAAATGTTATGGTTTACAGCTGAAAGCGTAACTCTTCAGGGGAAGTGGGAATTTAACATTCAGCTAGAGACACAGGGGAAAGCCTCGAAGGCTGACAGACTTGACTCTCCCTAACAGAGGACCTCATGATCTCTTTCAGTAGCATGAGGTAGAATACGGTCTAAGTTAGGCATTAAGGAGTAGTCTTACAGAATTTTAAATGGCCCAGTGGGAACTTGAACAATTTTAACACCAAAAATCTTCTGACAGATGATGTTACTGTAAATACTACTCCAGAGAATCTGGCAGCTTTGCATATAACGAAAGGAACAGCTACGACAAGTAAGTAAAGACACGATTGATCATGAGAGGCAATTTGAGGTATATTGGACAGTAGTAGTCTTGTTTAAGTATTCAAAAGCAATTACATTTATTGATTTAAGTTTATTAACAAATAAATATATAGTTGGCCTTTTACCACATCACCATGGGCACTTGAGGCATTCATTGGGGAAAAATAGGTTGTTGTGGAAAGTGTATTGCCTATAGAGATGTCATTTTGAGCCAGACAAAAATATGTAAGAAATTATAAATAGTACTTTCTGATATCCAGTTAAGACTACTTGTAAAATGCATCAAACTCCGTTTTCCTTCATCAAGTAAAATTTCTACATATATATAAGCAGTAGTAAGACATTGTAATTATACATAGATTTAGTAGTGACATTAAACTGTCATGAGACATAGTTTTCAGCTGCTTGCAGCTATGTAATACTGTAACTTTGTGTTGCACTCTTCCAAGCCGGTTACTTAAGATAAAGTAACTAAAAGTAAACTTCTGAAAACTCATTTTTAAAACTTGATCTTTCCTTTGGATATGTGCAAGTGTTAGACATCTACAGACATATTTCCTTTCTCAAATATATGTACTTTAATTGCTTATTTTGTTTCTGGGTAATTGTAATTGCAATCTGATTTGGCTGGTGCAGACTAAAATAGCAAATGTTTCAGAGGTGTCTGTGGTTCAGCCTATCCACTCTGAAGAATAGAAATCAAAATCCTGTAGCAAAAAAAAAAAAAAAAAAAAGGTAAAACCACAGCACTCCATCTTTCAGTTTCCGAAATTCTCTCCCTCACTTCCAAATGAAGAATATAGGCTCAAATTATTTTATCACAGGGGGTAAAAAAAATACAGACTTTTAACATTATTTATAAAGCAAAGATGTGCACTTTTCCCATTACAATACCATGGAGGCCCTTTGTTCTCTAACTGTGCTACGTGCCAGTTCAAATAAATTCAAAGTGAAAAACTGTTAAGTAAAGAGATTGTATGTATCCCTGTACTCATACTTGCAGATAAAGAGTGGAAGAGACAGTCAGGCAGGGATATGGCATCACCTTGGTTCTTTTGATGTCAGGAGGTGTCTGATGAGATGCTTTTAGGATGTGTCTCGTTAAGGACTACTCCACATTCAGCAGAACTTTCACAGACCACTTTCTCAGCAAGCAGGCAATTATAATTCATATATACTCATGTGCCTTTTAAAAAAAAACCTTAAAAACAAAAATTTGAGGTAAATAAGGATTTAGGGAAGCAGCCAACCTTGTAGAAAGGGCTTCTTCCTGAATGGACATTGCAGTCAGAGTTCTAGGGACGCTTGCAAGGTACATGTCAGCTAGCTTCGATGTACACCTGCCCCTCGCCCAAAAGTCCGTGTGCTTCTCCTCATCTCCTGTGTGAACCTGAGTTACTAACCATCATCTGCACCACCAGTCCGGTTTGCCAAAGAAACTCCTGATAGGATTAGGCACAAGACAGGCGCCCCCCGTTCAGAAAGACACCTCGTTATCCGATGTTCCCCGCATCGCGTTTCTCCAACTCCCGAGGGCACTTCCCACCCAAAGGGCCGCAGGCGCCCGCCTGAGGGAACGCACGGCCACGCAAGCCCTGGGGCGGATTTCCGTCACCGGCCTGTGTCCGCATCGCCCCGAGCAGCGTGCCGCGCTGCCGAGCCAGCAGAGGGCGCCGGAGCGCCACCGCCGCGCCAGGCGCGGTGCTGGGCGGGCTCGGGGCGGCTCTCTGCGTGAGGCAGGTTACCGCATCGCATCAGCCTGGCAACGAATCCTGATTTAACCAATTCATACCGGCGCCTTCCGCCTCATGGGACCACTTTTAAGGACAGCTGTTTAGTTGCAGGAACCCTTTCAGAAAGAGCCAACTACTTCAGAGCTTGCAGAGGCAGTACGGCCTCTGTGTGTGCTCCACGCGTGCCAGGCTTCATGGCAGACAGGCTCTGATTAAAGCTAAGTGCCACAGGAAACAACATAAAAGACAAAAACGAGGTGCCAGTAGCCAGGTGTTCTTTAGGAGTATCTACAGCGAGTGTTCTGCTTCCAACAAATTACTTTCCTTGCCATAATTAGGATTTTTGGAACCCCGCGTACTTCACTAGATGTTCCTCTCAGGACAGACTTGAAGTAAGCCATGGCAGTGCGAAGATAGATTCCTAAGCAAGGGCTTTGTAAAAATTGGTTGTTTAAAGTCAAGCGCTTAATTTGGTACATACTCAGACACTACTGTTGGCTTCTTCTGACCTCTTACTGCCATGTGGTTGGGGTTTTAAAATGTACAGACATAGAGTCCAAAGAGAATGTTTCAATACATGTGCCTGAGGCTGGTGTAAAGCAAAGTGTTTCAGAGAAGCACAAACCCAAAAGTTCTTGATTATTTGCTGGCTTAGCTCAAGGCATACTCAGTTGCAGACACGAACTCCTAACTGCGCATCCAGGTTGCATCCAGTCTCATCCATCTGCATGGCAGAGACCGCAGCAACTTTGCAAGCTGTTGAGAGAGTAAACATAGGCCACACGCTGAACATTTTCCCTACCTTTGACATTTCTCTATACAATATATTAGACATCACTTTACAGGACACGCATGAGAGTAAGGATTAGGAGACAAATTACTAATCTTGCCTTATGAGCCAGAAAACAGGATAAATAGTGACAGGGACTGAGTGCCAAAAGAGAACAGAGCTTGTATCAGACTGAGCGGGTAAAAGGAAAGACTGCAACAGCATTGCTCTGGTGGCTGTGTGAGCAGTGCTTCAAACACAAAGTGGAGATTAAGCATATTCGCTGGCAACTATCTATAGCTTCACAGAATAATGTGGACAGAGCCACTGTGTTTTATCCATGCCAGAAACCGTTGATGGCTTGTTCTGTTTGGCTCAGTCTTGCTCTCCTCGTGCCCTCCCTCCAGAAACTCTGAACAGTGGCTTGGAAAAAATGCCAGTCTCCCTCCCCACATTCTTGGCTTGCCATGAGAAAAAAAAAAAAGGAAAAAGAAGAAAAAAGTGCGCATGATGCTGGTCACATCATAAAGAATGTCTGATGCAAACAAGGCCTTATTGATTTGGGGGGTAATTTTTAATAAAATGGCTCTAGATTATGCTTTATTGCTCAATGTTTAGGAACATATTCTTGAATGGACTGAGAACAGGCTGGGGGCCAAAACCAGCTGTCATCGATCTGCAGTGTGGCCTTCACCATTTAATCTCTTGTACAGCAGTGTCCTCACCTGGAAATGAGGATTGGAAAGACCACTTGCATCATCCGCCTGTCCATCCCTCCATCCTGGGGTAGAGGGGTGGAGTTGTCCCTTAGCACCAGAGGGCCAATGGCAGAGGAGCAGAGATCTCCTCCCCATGGAGGGCAGCCCAGGGACACCTCTGCCTAGCTGTGTGATGTAAACCCCTCCAAGAACCACAGTGCTGGAGGGGGCTGGGGGGGAGGGTGGCAGTGGGAGGTGTGTGTGTGTGTGTGTGTGTGTGTGTACTCTCCAGACAGGCACTTAGTACTTTGGTTTTTATCATGAAGGCAGGCAGCCTTGCAGATCAATGAACTAGGCACAGCACCTTGATGCAGTGTCAGCACCCTTGTCCTTTTTGGGGCTAATTCAGTGGCTCTTGGCATTGGTTGCTTGGGAGTCTTTCAGTAATTTTGGTACACATTGAAGCACCCCTTGTGAAAGTCACTGTCTTGCCTGTTCTGCTCCATAGAGGTTCACCAGTTACTACATGTCTTAGAACCACAATCAGCGAACCATTCAACAAATTCTAATACCAGTTTAAATATCTTAAGTATTTATACATCTAATCAATAAATTTAAATTATGCAGTTCTTACATGGTGTTCTGGATTTATTTTTATATATAAGTGCACACACTCTACTCATAAGACCACTACTGCAGAGAAATGGCAACTTCAATATATTAAGGGATGAAATCTTTAACAACAGTTGTCATTAATTGCATTCTAAAGTCATTAGTCCTCAAGATGTAACTCAAGACCTGCTTAGTTAACAAGTACTCTGTACATTTTTATTTATTTTTTTTTTACAGACATCATTGAAGAAGAGGATGACTTTGCCAACTCTACCCCAGCAGCCCTGGAAGCTACACAAGTGAAAAAGGAGATGATTGACATAGGTAGGTCCTGATGGTTGTAACAGCACTTTCTACTTTACTGGGAACTGCAGATTTCTAAGGTTTATATGTTATTTGGTCACATTGTATTCATTCTAGGTTGTGATAAAATGTGGTTTTGTTTGATTTTGTAGTTCAAAAATACATAAACACTTGCTACTACTTCCTCTCATTAATAAGATCTTATTTTCCCAGACAACATACTCATTATGCTAGATGTGATAAGTCTGCATGTGACAAATAGTGTTGTTCTTTTTCATACACGGTTGCTAGAGGATAAACTGGAGAGCTAAATAGTTGTCTCAGAAACATTGAACATTTCATGCCTTGTCTATCTTTTCAAGATACTTCATGACAGTGCATTTAATTTGAGACTATTCACTATCAAACAATTGCCATAAATGTTCTGAATTATTTTATAAGTAAACTGAAATCAGAGCCTCAGCAATATGTATGTCATATATTCAATGACAAGTATTCAGGAGGAGATTTGTTTTATTGAGTATGTTAAAACTTAACATTAGAATACAGTAGGCATATTAACCTTCTGGAATAAATAAGCCTAAAAACCATGGAAGGTCATTAAAAAAAGAAAAAAAAGCATCAGAGGAAATAACAATGACATTGAAATCTATTGACCTGGCACCCTGCATCAAAATATGCTTTACAGTAGTGCTGCTTACACCCAGAAGTTATTGGAAAGAATAAAAAATTCTATTTATAATGTTTCTGTGAACAACAATTCTTCGTGCTTTTACACTGAAAGTTTCTATCATAACATATCCACTGTATGTGTCACTATTTCTGCCATCCAGGCAAGAGCTTCCTTCTCAGCAATTATGGTATCTGGGTGTTGAGACACCCTATCCAGCACAGTTTCTACAGCTGTTTGCGTAGACTGATCTTGATTATGAAAGACAACTGTCAGAGGATGACACTGAGGACAACATCAGAGCAATGCTATCACAGCAGTGACACACAGAAACACAGGTTACACTGAGGATAAAGTAAAGCTGTGTCCCTGAAAGTTCAGACACATAGCAAGGTCACCGCAATGCAAAGAGTTCATACACAATGACACAGAATAAAACGTCATGGAAATCAACTGACTGCCTTACACACACACAAAATTCCCTGTTCCTCTCATGTAATTTCCAGTGGAGGATAGCAGTCATGCAAGTCAGAAGTGCCATTGCCAAAGGCAGGGGGAGATTAGAGGGCCAGTATGGCTAACAGAATGAGCACATAAATGGAAGCCATGGGTTGAGGGTTTTTTAACTATTAAAAAAACCCCAACCCAACAACAACAAAAAAACCCAAAAAACCTTGCTCCAGAACCCAGGAGTAGACCCACTGCTCTATTTTGGCCCAAGGTTGTATTTCCAAGAGTTGTTAAGTGTTAAAGAAAGATGCAAGGATTTTCCTAAGAGTTATGGGCTATTCTATGAAAAACTGATTTTTTTCTAGTGCCCCACGTAAATCACACACACAAGCTTATAAGAGTGTAATCTCTAAGTTTCCATAGGTATAAAATTGGTTCCAGCATATAGCTCACAAACCCACGCATTTGCCAAGTCACTTCAGAGAAAGCGAGTTATAAAGCAAATACGAATTCTGAGTACTACCTTGGGCCTATGTTAACAAGTATAGACAGCTCATCAAATGAATCACCTCTTATTTACCAACAATCTTCTTTCTAACAGTCTAAACCATGTACTCAGTTTTTCAAAACATATTCAGGAATATTTACTTCTACTCTTTACTGAAAACTGTATTGAAGAGAACTGGTCTATGACATCCCCTACCAAAACAAGAGAGAACTAACTTTCCTCTCTACCACAACCCAGAATGTAATTGCACACCAAAGTGAACTTTCAGCCTTACAGAAGTCCAAGCATGAGGAATGAACCCAGAGAAAGCAGAGCTATTATATCCTCAGCTCTGCAGAGGGCAAAAAATCCTGGCATGTAGATGTGCAAAGAAATAATATAATGATGTTTCTATCCAGTTAAATGATTGATTTTCGAAGAGAACTCAGATGTTGGTAGAATAAAATAATTCTCCTGTCATCCCTGTTTTGTCGTTTAAGGCACATGGAATAGTTTCAGATAGAGCTATCCTTACCTATAGAAGGTGCAATTTAAGCTGAGGCTAAAGATTTCCACAAAAACATCCATTAATTGTTTTGTTTTCCAATCTTTCTTCTGCTTCTGTTATCCCCATCACAAAAGCTCTGTATCACAGACTAGCCTTTCACCCAAAAGCAAAGAAACACGGCTGTCTCCTCAAGGAAGGCAAAGGCATGCAACCTTCCCCACAAAACCTAACATCCCTCCCTGGCCTCCCTCCCAGAATCAGGGCAAGACACACCTCAAAGCCCAGCTCTGACACCCACCAAGGTAGCTTACTAAAATGGGTTATAAACGTCTTTTCTTTAGTAGTAAAAAGGAGTCCTGAATAGAGGAGTACAAGGAATAAGGAGCAAAGGTCCCTCACAAAGATCTGAGAAAAGCCCCATCAGCAGTATGAAATGCGGCTTACACAAAATCACACTGCAGGCAGGTCTGCCCAGAGGTGCCTCCCACTCCTCCTCATTGCATTCAAATCAGAGGCACAGCTTCCAAACTCGCCAAGGGGACAGTAATTTTCTAGGGGCCAAGTCCTGCTCGTTTCACGACAGCAGTGCCAGAGGGTACACAACCCCAGAAAGGGAAAGGCTGCTGTCCGAGCCCTCTGAGGCGTGAATCTGCAGACTCATACCCTTACAAATGACACCAAAGCCTTGCCAAGCCTGCCTACCTACATCACGTAAGAGAAAAACCTGTGGTGATCACAGAATTATAGAATTGGAAGGGACCTGAGTTGGAAGGGACCCATGAGGATCATCAAGTCCAACTCCAGTCAGTGTGTACAAACATGTTATGCAAATCAACTCATATGTGAGATACAAACCATCCACACATGCCTACATGTTTAATCAAGGATATTAAACCTGTGTTGCATCCACAGCTGCTCTGGGGGGGAATGTGGGGCTGAAAGGAAGAGGGTTTAGGAGAAATGCCACTAGGTAATTTGATTGGGGAGGGGAGGCTTGTAGCAGAAGACTTGTTATAACTAATTAGACTAACGGGCTGTGATATTTTTGAGATAGGTGTTACCTGCAGAAGATTACAGTAATATCAGCAATTTATTTGTCTAAATCCAAGTCTTTTATTTATTTAAAACTGTGTGTTTCTACAGATGATGATTCTATAAGCACTACCTCAGAAGATAGATCTTGTACGCCAGTAGCAAAAAGGATAGTCGGGACAGGCAAGTATTAATTTCCATGTGTTTATTCGGAAACAAAATCACATTGTCAGTTCCGTACCAAAGCTGGAGCAATCAGTTCTCTCCAGGAAACACAACTCTACTTTTCTGATTCCAGTCTTTAGCATTATCACTAAACTTAAAAAATAGTTTCATAGCTCCATTCCCTGTCATGAGCAAAACTTGCCTCAATACTTGCATCAATACTTGCCGTTCTAATTTGAAAGGATACCGGAAAGTCATTTTCTTATCAATGTTGCTATCTTGTTGCTTTAAAGGCCTACTGCTTCCCTGCAACAAAATTACACTGACAAAATACAGAATTTTAGATGCCTTGGAGAAACAAGAGATTTCACTTGCTACATATTTTGCATACTTAAATTTAATCATGTATGGATATTAACGTTGTAAAGTTAAAAGATTTTCTTAACAAGAGCTCATTATAAACATTAATTAATCCTTCAGCTTCTTACCAAACCATTAGCTACAATTACACTTTAATGTATGTATATGCAGCAATACTCAATTGTTGTTTCATTTATATTTTCAGATAATCACATTCCCTTGGAAGAAGCACAAAATCACTTTAAAGTTATTACAGTTAATGATACTGGAGCGGGAAAACACTGGAGTGATAACGAAGTCAGAGCTCTGATAAACATATGGTCAGATGAAAAGATACAACAAATGCTAGAAGGGGCCACAAGAAATAAGGAAATATTTGAGGAAATTGCCAGAAGGCTGATGAAACGGGGCATAGACAGAGACTGGAAACAATGTCGCACGAAGTATAAGAACCTGAAATACGAATACCGGGCACTGCAGAAGGAGAATGAGCATCTTGGGAATCCCAGGAGGAAAATGAGATTTTATGATGAAGTTGACTGTATCTTAAGAAGACAGCCTCTGGGTCCCTCGAGCTGGGGATGTGAAAGTTCAAGTCTCCTATCAGGTACTAAAAACTTTGGCGACGAGATAAAGCTTTCAAAATGAAACTTAAAAGTTGCCTGTTGACCCATACTGTAGGGATGAAATATATAGCCAGAATGGGGAGAGAAAATAACTGAGGGACCTGTCACTACAGAAATCTGCACAACCAAAACAAGTACAAGGAGTCCAAAAAAGCACACTTGATTAATTCAATTCGCACCACAGTCAAGACAGAGGAAAATCCAGGGCAGTGATGTCTGCTTGAGCACTTGTAATTGGATTAATTTTGCCAAAGCAGAGTCAGTTTTATAAATAGAGCTTGCTTCTACTTTACTATCAAAAGGCCTCTGACATAGGAACCACACAGATAACCTTGTGGCTGCTGTAAGGGCTCTCACGACTGGCCAACTGCTCCAGCTCTCAGGGGTACCTGCCCCTGCTCCAGGCAGACCACATGTTCTTGTAGAAGAAACTTAACCACTGCAGCTTACAGCTCAGTGAGTTATGGTAAACCAGAGCTAATTCTGACTTTTCTCAATACATTAGATAATAATTTGCAATGTCACAGATGTTAGTTGAGGACTTGGAACCATTTCTGCAGCAGAGGCCAGATGGACAGCTTGAGGAGAAACTACTGGAGCCATCCTTGAGTCAGCCAACCTCAGTCACGAATCAGAGCCATAATGGAGGGTTCAAGGGCACAATACAGTACTGCCTTTAAGTAGAGGCTGAAATGACATCTTCACAGCCTTGGGTTGACACCACTGCTGCTCACCTGCCTCATTTTTGCACTCTGTCACATTCTTAAAGACATCCATTTTCTTCCAAATCCAGAAACTGAAGATACTACCATTCATTTTTGTTCTTCATGAATATTTCAGCCAACCTGGCTGTTTTACATTTTAGCATGCTGCAGAAGGTCTGTGTAGTTTGTGTTATGACACAGGAGACAGTAGAGCAATAACCTTCCCCAAAAAAGCTACAAACACCTGTAGCCTGGCTCTGTGTGCCAACCCAGCACCTATCTTTTCTTGAAGATTCTCATTGCTCCAGGTCACTTGTCCCAGTGCATTTGTTTCTGTAGTATAAAGCTTTTCAGTGTGTGACTGTCTGTGCTCTGAGAATCTCTGCAAAATACTTAGTCATCATGTTTTTAATACTTAGTCATCTTGTTTTTCTCTTTTAAGTTTCAGTGGGAGATGTTACAGCAAACACAGGATCCTTGAGTATCAAGAGAAAAACATGGAATGATGGTAAGAGCTCCTGACTTTTTAAAGCTTCTATATACTGCTGTTGAATTAGATGCCAGATTCCAGTTCCCAGCGTCAGTTTAAAAAAAAAAAAAAATCCTAGATCTTAACACCAGCTGCAAACCAACATTCTTCTCTCACCCTTCACAATCTGCAAAAGAAAAGTCCCGATAAGAATAGGTGCCTAAGGAAAATGGTAATTTCTCTCTTTCAATCCTCATTCCCAGTATAAACGAGGTAGTTATCAGGAAGTACTTCTTTGATTTGTAAGAATCAAGTGCAAGGAGAGGAGAAAAATATTTTAAAAAGAAGATGTCTTAATTACTTGTGTTGCTCAGAGGAAACCAGGGACAATATCACAGTCATGGTTGCAGTTTCTTCGTATTATACTATGTGCCAGTAAATGAGAGGAGAAATTACATGTTTTGACATGTGATGTCTAGCATGTTGTAGAGAACAGGTTAAGGCAGCTAATCCAAAGAGGAGGTATGGTATAGAATCACTGAGAAAGGAAAATTAAGGGAAGGATATAAATATGCAGCATGCAATCTGATATAGGAAAGGCCAGAAGCTTATTTATCTTCTTGGCAGAATTGTCAGGTCCTAAATAATCAAAAAGTCCAACAATGAGGGATGAAAAACTTCAGGTTTAGGAGGCTCACCCCTATTTTTAATACTAAAATGATGTCTTGTCTATAGACAGACGAATACAAACAGATCCAGAAAACACATTTCTGAATTCAACCTGCTCAGTTTACCATCACAGACTGGACTAACAGGTCTGCCTCTGTGTGATTAAATATACTTTAATTTACTGCCTTGCAGAAGGCAGTAGCTAGGCAAAGCTGGACGTTTCAAATATGAGTGATATTTACAAGGCCAGCTTCATTCCTACTCACCGTTATACAATGACCCCTTACACAACACCAGGGCACAGCTGCCAAGGGAGCGTAACAGGCAGCATTAGGAAAATCTGGCATGTGCTAAACTTCAGTGTCAGCAGTTCATTGACTTGTGCACTCTAACTGCATGCTTTGCTTTTGTCCACAGAGGTGTCACCTGTTCCACTTAAGAAAAGTGCTTCTGAAAACACCATACTCCACTTCCAAAAGCTATTAACAGAGAGAGTGCACACAGTAACAGAAGGCAAAAAGTTACTGTTAGAAAGGCTTTGTAAGCAGGAAGAAATGCAAGACCTCAGCAGAACACAGCTGTATGCTGATCCATCAGCCATACAACAGGTTGGTTTAATGAACTTTCTACGAAATTAGCATGCAAAGAGAAATTAAATAGACTAATTCATGAGTGTAGGTCACACACATGAGTACGTTTGCTCCCCCTTTAATATATTCACTCACCATCATTTAAACTAAAACACGGTATGAGTTCCCATCATAATCCTCAATTATGAGCTTTTAGCAATGTGTTAGTCCAACAAAGGATATAACCTCTGCCTACATTCCTTGGCTTACCTACATGCCACAATTAACAGGCTTAATTGGAAGAAAATAAGACTTAAACTGATCAAAGAAAAACATTTACAGTTAAAACTTCATCCTGTCATTTCCAATTACCATCTCTATGACCTTCTTAGCAAGTTAGTCCTCTGCAATCAACCAAAATGTTCTAACCATGAGAACTTTTTGATTAAGCAAGGCTGGAGAGGAAAACGCACCACTGAATTCCTATTTACCGTCCCCCTAGCCTTGCCACCTGCCTATGCTGGGGTGGTGGAGCATCCCCATCTGCCCCCAGAAGGGATGGTGCTGTGCAGCAATGAACTGGGGGATTCAGTGTGCTAGAAAGAAAGTACACAAAGCTGATGCACACCCAGAACGGGAAGGCATGGGTTGTGGTCTCTGTTCTGTCCAGTAGCCAAATGAAGCACAGAAAACATAGAAGCAGTGCAGGGAACAATGACATGGTAAGTGACAAATGCCATGCCGTAACTAACTGTTACTCTGTAAAATCCTTTCAGCCACTAATTCATTTTGTGATTGTGTAAATACTCGACAGCCTGAACTGCCTGCAAGACATGTATTTCCAAGGTTTTCCTTTCAGTGCATTCAAGCAGAACAACTAATTTCTGGATCTCAGTCATGTTTGGGCATAGACTGACACAGCCCTGCCAAAGTTAGGTCAGGCCTGGGCATGCACAAGTGGACAAATGAAGTCAAACAGTCAAGTCCTTACTGCAGCAGCAACAGCCACCACGTTTTTTTAATGTATATACAGAGGCCTAAATTCCACCCAAGTCCCTCTCTGCAAAATCTTACACAAAAGTATTACTGGATATAGTCCTTTGTTCCCTGCTCTATGGATAATTAATTATTTTCTTGTTAATTCACAGGTAGTAATTTCCACCAAGGTAGATTTTATCTGCCATTTGACTAGTATTTTCAAAACAATTCTTAGAAGTCACAGAAAGATCCCTAGTAAGTCACAGCTTTTTGGTCATATTCACTCATACAGGGACAGTGTATGCTTACCTACCACTTTTCACATTTCACATTGTTTTCTCCATATAAACCTTCTTTGGCTTGTAATACTAGTTTTAAAAAATCTTTCTTCTCCCTTTGCAATGAGATGATCCAAAGACATATCCTTGAATTTGCCCCATCCAGATCTGCTGTCTTCAGTAGAACAAGGGGTCTGTCCCTCCCATCGCAGGGGAACATGCTGAGCCAGCTGAAGACCCCCACTATTCCTAGCAGTATTAAAATCACAGGCTACTCCTTCCCCACATGAACCAGGAAAAAAACCCAGTGTGAACCAACCCTAATCACTCTACTGCATTTAAGCAGTTTAATCCAATTTAGATTTCTTTTTTTTTACAATAACTGTACTGAAAATTTTAATACTGGTCACGTACTTGTTCTGCTCTACCTGCTCTGTTCCACAAGTGCAAGGCTGAAGTTGCATGAAGCAGCTGAAGCTGATTTGATAACTCTGCAACAAGAAAGTCCCCTTGTCTCCATGCTGCTGCAAGCAACCTGATGCTAGCTGGATCCCCTATAAACCAGTTCAGCTTGCTAACCTGACACAAGGCTAGCCCAGTTGGGAAAAAAAATAAGCAAATGGTTTTCTGTGTGTTGAAGAAGCAGCCCAGCAAGTTCTCAACTGTGCTAGCCCTAACTGTGAATAGCTCAAAGGTTGTTTTTGTTTCAGTGTGACTGCCCTCACAGAAGAAAGGCTAACCTGAGGGAGCAGTTAGCACTGCAGAGGACAAACTGCACCTAAAATTCAGTGATGCACAAGGATCCAAATCTTTCCAAATTTTTGCTGTCATTTAGTATAATGTCCCTCAAAAAATCTTTCTCCTTTTCAAAAAAAACCCCACAAAACAACCCAACCAATGAACCAACCCAAAAAACCTTATTCATTAAAATAAGTAGATCTTTCAGGAAACATGGATCTGTTTTTAAATGCTGTTGGTCAGGTGAGAACTGCACAAAAGCACTGAGACAAATGACTGTAAATTTTTAGTAGGTAGAGCATTGCAGAGCACACTTGTACTGTCTACCTGGACACCATTCACATCAATGCTAGAGGGTAGGCATGAAGCAAAAACGGACAGAACAAAACCAAAAAAGAACACAAGGGACTTTCCAAGTAAAAGTGTGTGTTGGTTGGGGGGTTTTTGTAATCAAAAACTTTCCAGAGAGTGGGATTTACCTGTCAAACAAATGTCAGAAGAATGTGGAGCTCCCTTTGGGTGGGATTCCACTTCTATTCTGCTCGGTGGCTGCAAAGCATAGCTTGCTTTTTGTAATTGTCTTGTCAGAAAGCTATCTCCTTCTTTCCTGCTGTTCACATTTATTTTGGGTCAAAGGTGGTAAGAGATGTCATGCATGGGACATTTGGCATAGTCCAGTATTTACGTGCTACTCACATTTATACAATCAATTACCTGAATGTCTAGGATGCTGAGACAGAAAAATCAGTGGCATCAAGACCTTTCTTTTCTTCACTGCAGCTGTTGTGATTCCACATCACTTTTTGCTTAAAGACAAAATAACCTGAATACTGCACATTTAAAATCCCAGCTGTCTAGAGGTATGGCCCATCTCCTTTTCACAGCATCTCCCAGGGTAGTGACAGTAGGCCAAATAGAATGTGGCTGGAGTGAAGGATTTCTTAAAAATGCCCCTTCAAAAACGGTGTTAAATCAATCCAACTCATCCCTCCAGTGTGCTTTTCTATCCACTTGAGCTTGTGCTGACAGCTTTACACTTACTGCAGTCACAGAGCAGTTAATTTAGGCACACTTATGGGAAGTTAAAGGGGCTCAGAACACCACCTGACACAGGCTAAATGCTTATGTGAGAGCACTGCCCTAGGACTGAAAGGGTTTGGGAAGAGAGGCTGTCTGAGACATAGATCCACAACATGGTTCCTTTTTTGCAGAAAGGTCAAATCATTCTTTCCATGGAACCACTCCTGGGAATACTAATATAAATTACATAATGAAAACAATCCAGCTTAAAAATCAAAACCAACACCAAGTAATGATGGCAAAAGCAGCAATCCTATAAAAAACAAGAGATCTTTGCTCTTCTCTCTCCTCGAATACCCACACTATTAGCAGGGGGTCATTCAGATTACCCTGAGGCCAAATCTGTCTCCTCCCCAGTTTGCACCTGGCAATACTGAAATCTTTGAGGTGTGGCAGATAAATGGAGCAATCACCACTCTGATCTATATTAATAAATTCCATTCTTCTCTAAAGCACATTCATGCACTGAGATGGATGGTCACTTTACACATCTTTGATAGGGCTTGTTACACTGGGAAGTCCTGACTGCCTTATTTGGATCATTTCATGGTGAACCAAACTATTTGGTGAACCAAACTATATACCAACTATATGTGGAACAAATGCCTGAAGAATGAGCTTCAGGGAGGAGAAATGCTTGCATTGTTGGTGGATTCATAAGCTTTACCAGCATCACTGACTCTCCATCCAGACTCTAGCCCCGTGTTCCTTCTCCTGCAGCAAAATCTCCTTGGTGTTGGCACAAGCGCTCATGTGGCCAAGTGGTTAACCAACTGACAGAACTGATTTAAATTAAAACTAACCTAATAAAAAGCCCTCCAAAGAACCCTGCTTTTTTTTTTCCTAAGTTCAAGGAAAATAGTGTAAGACACAGCAGAAAGAGCAGCCAGGACAGATTACTTGAACTGGAGTGCCAACCATGAACCTCCCATGCTGTGTACAACCCCCCCTCTGTGCCTTAGGCTCAAATTTAAGATATGGGCAGACAAGCCAATGGAAAAATCCTGTGAAAATTACTGGAGAGCTGTATGATGATTTTATAGATTACTTAACTACAGTCAGTGTGAAGAAATATGAATGGTCTCTCCCCAGCTAAGGCTAGGTTAATGTAATGGAAAGTCTGTTGGCTGCAATAAACATAATGGCTGCCTGAAACCTCATAGATAAACACTTTGACACCAAAAATCTCTTTATCCAGAGATAAGAGCCCAGATGTATATCTAAGAGATGTGAACTTGGCTAGAATGGAAAAACTGGCTTATCTTCACTTTCCAAAATCGAACATGCAGGAACCCAGCCCTGCAGGAAGTGTTTAACTACTGAGCGGAAGTAACAGCCCGCCACAGGAAAAAGGTCTCGCTCCTCCTCTCTTCCTGCAGGAGTAAACTTTGTGGCTTGATATTAAACAGGGCTGTCAGCACCCAGCAGCACAGACTAGCCTGTAAGCATCAATCAGGATAGAAGGAAAAGATAAAGTGTTAGTATATCCACATTCAGTAGGTGCCTCTGAAAGTACTTGGGAATGTTTTACCAGCATGTATCAGCTGTATGGGATACACTGAACAGGCACACAGACTCAATCACTAGCTGAACATCTCTGCATTTGTACAACTGAAACAGTTACTGCATCTGGGGATGTGGGATCTGCTGAACCCACAATGGGTTCTTGAGATGAAATACGGAGATAAATACGTTAACAACCAAATTGTCAGGATTGTTACCTGTAGCATTTCCATGTTCCTTCAGCAAATTCCCATGCAGATACTGTTGCAATTTCAAGCGTTTTGCTTGAAAGATCCACAGTGCAAGACAGGATACAAACAGCTTCCTAAATAGCCTTTTAAATTAAAAAAAACCCCTATCTTGTAGCCAAGAGGTGGTATATAAAACCCAGATAAACACTTTTATTATGCTGTATTGAGCATAGGTATTTGGAATGATGGCTAATGGGAAGCAGCCGGTTGATTGAAAGAGGAGGAAAAATTCTTAGCTTACACTGGAGATTGATTGGGTTCTGTTGTGTGGGGTTGAATAGTGGACAATAGCAAGGAAGATATCAAAAAAGCCAGCTCACCTGGCCTCCACTCTCCGTTTACTTTGATTTGCACAACAAATTCCATACAACAGACCCAGCTGAGATGAGACAAGGAGTATTCCCTGACTTAAGAGGACTTCCACCTGCACAGAAAAGGCCTTTAAGAGACCTTTCTAAAAAGCAGTACAAAGCTGGATACATTCAGGTTTCAGTACACGGTATTTCTGCCAATAATATTTTCCAGGGAATTTTGCAAAAAGTTAACTGAAATCACATTTGTTCCAAGATTAACTTAGCAAATTTGTCCTGGTCAAGGACTCAAGTGACGTTTAATAGATTTCTAACTCAAAGTACTCCTCCTCCCTCCCTCCCCACCCCCAAGAAAGTCCTCTGACTTTATTTTGGCATGCTGTCAGTAGATTTTACAGTGACTTTGTTCCCTGGCTTAGAAATGGTAAAGATGATTTAGCACAGCCACTTTTAAGCCTTGTTAATGTTGAAGCCAGAGTAACAGCATTAGCTTTAGCAGCTTTAAAATTTCAGTGAGAATTCACTGTGAACATAGCTGTAAAATGCGTTACGAACAGATGAAAATCACTCTAAAATGATCTCAAGTTAAATGGGTACAATGTTCTCTGTGTGTGTAAGGCTTGATTGGCCTGTGAGTGAGAATATACTTATATTCATTTCAATTCACAGCTCACCCTTCTAAAGTAAAAGCCAATAAAAAGCCACGTTCTGACTTCTGCTACAAAGGAGTGCAAATTTAAGCCTCAACAATCTAGCAGCTGCTTTTTAATTAAAAGAAAAAAGCAGCTTTCAGAGTTGTTGCTTATGTCTAGGCAGTGAAATTCCGAGTCTGTATTTTCTCCTTCACGATGGGCCTATTTGTGGGCCCGCTCCAGAACCTCCCTTAGAAATAAACACGCAGGGGCTTTTCATGCAGAATAGTTTCAGTGTTAACAATGAGCACCAAAGACACACTGTTGAATACATGCTTAAATATTTTGGAGGCCCAACTCAGATAACCAAGTTTCAAGGTTTTGGTTACAAACATCCTCACTGAAGTCCATCTCTCCAGTGATGTGTTTTTAACATTGGAATACAAACTACCCACTCATTTTAAGGCCTTTATCAGAGAAGCAAAGTCCTTCACATTGCTGCAACCAGCTGTATCAAAACATAAAGCACAAAGAATTCATGCCACATCTTTTTTCTTTTTGGCATGTAACAAACACTCTGGATCTTTATGTACACAGATATTATTTCAAAGATACGTTCCCAACAGCTGCCTCTTCTTTGTGGATCACTCAAAAATGCAGTTTGATGCACCATCATGCCTGAATATTCTGGGTTTTAACATCTAAAATGAATTAAGGGCCAAATTCTGTAATTTGATTTATTGCACAGGACTAATTTGCTTATAAAAGATTATGTCTGCAAGTATCTAAGGCGAGTAATCATTACCTAAACGTCACTATTAATTTGAAGGTGAAGTCTAAGGACTGTATTTTCTAACAGGAAATCAGACTTCTGTTTGTCACTGAGGTCTGATTGGGACTGTCAATATTTACAGCACCTCTCTCATATTTACTTATTTTCAAAGGAATATGGTTAAGACACTTCCTAGTTTTTTAAGTTTAAAAGGACGGGCTTAATGTAACTGATACAGTTAATGCTACATCTTAATTTTGGTTTCAAATCCAAAAAGAAGGAAGACATATAGCTGCTATCCTGTTACCTCCTGAGAGGGATGCCACCTCTTCTGCACCTCACAGCAGAGAAATGCAAAGAGGTTAGGGAGCATCTTTAACGAAGGAAAACATCTCAGCTCTCGAACAGAACTGCACCGAGCAGTATGGCTAATTGAACAGACTGTTTTACTTTACAGTGAGAGTAAACCAGTTTCACTTGATGGATGCAGTAACCATGCCTCTAAAGCATCCCTTAAATTTGCTGACAATTATTGCTGGAAGATCAGAGTCAGAGGTAGTAGTGCATACGTGCCTGGGGGTGCGTATTACCTTCCTGTAACTCTGGTAGAAGTTGTGATTTGCTTACAGTTTCAATCACAGCATTAGTATTACTGTCTACAGATGCATCCTCCACGGGGGATATTTGATATTAAACAGCTTATGGAAATGAAATATACTTGTCATGTGCCCATCAGAAAAAAAGTGTATTGAAAAAAATCATTATATAAGGTGAAAATTGAGATAGTAAGCTGCAAAGTGAGGAAAATATGGGAATCATTTTATTTCCAACTAAGAAACTCCAGGTCCACCGGTGTAACTGTGTAAGCAGTAATGAGGTAAGATTTTTTCCCAGCCTCTTCACAGAAAAATTGCGCAACCTAAAAAGAGACTATTGATTACATGGCTTTATTCCTTGGATTCTGCAGCTCTGTCGCTCCCAACAAAAACGTTTGTGATGGACACTGACAAATATATATATACATATATAGGTTTATGAATGATATACCTGCAATCCAAAGAAAATTGTTAGAGTCACGTAGGGGTGCAGCGCTTTCCCGGCAGAAGTATATGAAGCTCAGTTGTAATGAACAGAAAACCTCAATGCAAACCATTTACTATCACTGGTCCAAACCAATGTCAGAACAAGCTTTCTCTGCCTGTGACCTCAAAAATACCCAGAACTTACCGTTTCGTTTATTCGGTGCAGGTGTTCTTAGGGAAGCCCACCTGCTGGGGCTGTCAGGCATGGGATGGTGTAGCCCACCTTGTGCAAAGGGAAAGCTAAGTGTAGTATGTAGGTGTTTGTACTACGGGCACCTGGCATGTGCCGCAGGCGTAGCGTGTGTGGCTGTGCACACATCCCCACAAGGATATATCCCTTTCACTGAAAAAAAACATGATTAGCGTCGATGTCAGCGTGTGGCATCACTGCTTAGAGTGCCACATGGAAGCAGCGCCCAAATGCATCTCGCAGCTCCGTGTCCACAGTGCAGCCCTGGCAGGTTTATGCCGCCACAGATGTGTCAGGTAGAAAATCAAGTTTTATTACATCACTGTGTGATAAATCTAAATAACCGTGGCTCGAAGGAGCCTAAAAATGCTTAAGAACCGCCCGGCCTCGGGAGTCCATGACAGCAGCATCCCCAGTAAC
>VZTU01006753.1:0-57407 GCA_013400835.1 Zapornia atra
CGTATGTGCATGGAGGACCTGGGGTGCTCGGGGTGCCCAGCCACACTCTCCTCCTCACCTGCCCCGAAACCTGTGGGGTGCTGGGCGCTGGGTGCTGGGGTGGGGCCACCCAGGCTCTTGCTGTTTGATTTACCAACTCTCAGCCCAAAGGCCGGGACAGAGTCCGTGCGGCCGCACTGGCCAATGGCCCCCCCACCTCCCCGTTCCCACCCCAGCTGTGCCCCCAGCAGCCCCTGGCTGGCTCACACGGGGGTTTCCCGCAGCTCAGAGCCTTGGGGGTGCTGGAGCTGCATCCCAGGGATCCCCTTCCCAGGAGGCAGGAATCCTGGGGCGCTCGGCCACCCCTTGCCCCGTGTCCTGGGGGACGGCTGGTCACAGCCCCTGCCCTGCGCCATGCAGGGGCCGGGTGCTTTTCTAAGCATTAATAAAGCAGCCAGCTGGGAAAGCCCCCATGCGCCTGGCCAGGAGATGGGTGTCACCCTGGCACAGCCACCCATGGGGACCTGCAGAAGGGGAGGGGGGCACAGCTGGGCAAGAGGCACTGTCCCCTGGGAATAGGGGCACCCACAGGGCCCCAAACCAGGAGCATCCCTGGCAGCAGCGGGGAGCACCGGAGGAGCGTGGCTTGGAGTAGCCTTCGTCCCCATTCTGGCCCAGCTGGGCTCTGGCCCCGCAGCCCCGGAGGAGTTAATGGCCGAGCCCTGCACCATTGACTGCAGGCAGATACCTCTCCTCCCCCGGAGTTATGACAGCCCTCCGGGCTCCTCAGCAGTGGGGCCTGGGTGGTGGCTGCACCGGCCGCCCCCCGCTCTGTTTAATGGTTAACACCGGCTGAGCGCTGAGCTGGCGGCTCCAGCAGCTCCAGGGTTGTGCAACTCCCACGAGCAGCATCGTCGCCTGCCCCTTGCACAAGGGCTCCGGTGCCCCCAACCCGACCCCTTCCCAGGCTGGGTGGCTTTGCAGGGTGCCGCTCTGGCGCTGGCATCCCTGGGAGATGCCCCCGTGGTACCCAGCCGGGGCTGGGGGCTGTGTTGCCCATCTCCCAGGTGGTTGCAGAGAGATCCAGGGCCTTGCCCATGCTGCCCAGCTGCTTGCTAGCGGGGTATGGAGCTGTGGGGGGCATCGGGCCATAGAGACTGCATGGCATACAGGACAGTTTGGGGTGCAGAGCCAGGCCGTGCGGGTGTGGAGCTGGTTGGGGTGCGGAGCTGTAGGGAGCGTGGATCCTCTCGGTGTGCAGCACAGCGTACGGCCCCGCGCAGCGCCATGCGGCGTGCAGCCCCCTGTGCAGCGCCCTGAGACACCCTGCAGAGTGCAGCACCGTGCAGCACTGTGCAGAGCCATGGGCCCCGCCTCGCTCCCTCTCGTGGGAACGGCACTGGGAGGCATCGTCCCCTCACAGCACCGTCCCCTCGAAGCGTGACCGACCCCCAAGTGGTCTCCGAGCTGGTGGGGAAGGAGCAGGGAGCCTGTGGCCCACCAGCCCCCACACCCGGCTATCCCCAGGGATGAGGAGGGGGTCCCAGCCCTACCTGCTCCCTTTACTCTGATGCCGACCCTGACCTTCCCAGCCAGACCACAAGACTCCAAGTGATGTTTCAGGATGAATCCTTCATTGGCCATCCGGTTTTTGAGCCCCCAGCTGGGTTTCCAGGCACATTTTCCATTGCCCCAAGAATTGGGCGGTCACTCTTGTGTTTAAATGTAAGTCCAGCCCTGACAAGACCCCAGGCAGGGGGTGGGGATTGCAGGGGAGCAGGCAGCCTGGCACGGGGGGCTTTCCATAGAGGAAAAGGCCACTGAGATCATCAAGCCCAACTGCTTGTCCAACACCACCGTGTCAACTAAACCATGTCCTGGAGCGCAGTGCTGACACAGCTTTTGAACCCCTCCAGGGATGGTGACTCCACCACCTCTCTGGGCAGCCTGTCCCAGTGCCTGACCACTCTGTCAGTGAGGAAATACTCACCAATATCCAACCTAAACCTCTCCTGACACACCTTGAGACCATTTCCGCTCGTTTTCCTGCAGGTTTGGGAGACTATTTGGCTCAGCAAGAGCAGAAGCATCTCCCAGCCCCGGGGCAGCCCCATGGCATACCCAGCCTGCTTTCCCCCTGGGGAGCAGCACAGTGGTACCCAGGTCCTGACCCCACAGGCACCATCCCAACCCTGTGCCACTCTTCCCCCAGGAGCAAAGCATCTCCTGTCACACAAGGATGTGATGCTCCCATGCAGGGGCTGGTGCAGCCCAAACACAGCGCCCAGGGAGTTGGGTGGTGCAGGAAGGAGCCAGACCTTGAGAGCTGATGGATGGGATGATGGAGAAAAGGGAGCAGGGGGAGGATGCAGCATGAGGGGAGCCCATGCAGCACGGCTGGCAGCAGGAAGAGCGTGGCAGCATCGGCACCAGCCGCCCCACGCCGTTTTCTATCAGGGCCCTCATCTCGCAGGGGGGTGGGAGCAGCTGCTGGGGCTGGCTCCTCTATCTTGAGCGGCTGTGGTTTGGCATCGAGCGTGCGGCTGACGAAGCGGCACGAGTGCCTGAGCTGCCTCCCAGCTTTAACGTCCTCAGCCTGCAGTGGGTTCTGCTGAGCGCCTTGTTTTCATTTTTAATCTCTTCTTGCCTGCTTCGATGTAGGGGCAAAGCTGCTGGAGGAAGGCGCCTGGCTTCCTGCCTGCCTGCTGCACGGCCCCTTTGCTGCTGCACAGCCCAGCCAGCTCCAACAAGCACCAGGCCACCGTGCCTCGAGGTCAGGCAGCCTCTGGCCAGGCCCACACGAAGCAGCTGGGCTACATCCAGGTGAAACTGGGGATGCCATTCGTGTGGCACCCACCCCAGGCACATTCCCCAGGGCGCAGCGGGAGTCCCTTGGGACAAGCCCAACGCCTCATGGGGAGGTGAGGAGGAAGGTTTGAGCCACGGGGTCTGAGGGCTCTGAGCACACATCCGGCTCTCCTGAGCGTTTTTGGGGCTCAGCACCCATGGGAGCAACGCGGAGGCAAGCAGGCAGCCAGCACCATGCAAACACTCCCCAGCTCTGAGCCTGACCCTACGCAGAGCTGCTGTGCTGCGGTTTTTTAGGCACAGCCACCACCAGTCCCTGCTCTGGGATGGGCCACCCCATTTTGGCAGCTCCTGCTTGCTGCACGTCCCTATCTCAGAGGTGCAAAACCATCCGTGTGGGTGGTTACACCTGCGCGCAGCTGCGCAGGGCCTGAAGCTGCTCCCGCCAGAACCAGGCCTAGAGATCCAGTTAAAAGTGTTTCTCCTGATGAGGATAAACCCCTCTCAGCCTTTTAATGGTGTCTGGGAGATGGGGGCTCACAGAGGCTCCCTTGCACGGGCCTGAAAGGTGGGAGCAGGTGTTGGGGGGCAGACGGCCATCCTGGAGCAGGGCCTGCAGCCTGCACTGCCGTGCACTGAGGCACGGGGCTGGCCCCCAGTCCCCAAAACCAGGGACATTCAGTGACAGGAGTGAAGCTGCTCAGGGCTTCCCAGGTGCTGGACAGGGCCCTGCTCCCCCCCACCCCGGGCAGAGGGAGGAAGAAGGAGACCCTCGCTCGCAGCAATGAGGGGCCAGATCCTGCAGCCCGGGGCAGCCCACAGCCCTGACACCACCCACCCCACAACACAACCAGTCCCAACCTTGTCCCCATCGCAGTGGCAGCACCAGCCCCGCCCCACTGGGCTCCCATGTGGCAGCCAGGACCCAGCTTGGGCCAGACATGGCCCTGCAGACTTGTCCTTCCTCCTGATGGCAGGATGATGCCCCAGGGTATCCTGCCCATGGAGACTGGGCTGGGACAAGGCTGCTTCAAGAAAAGTTACATGAAATATATACAGAAAGTACTTGTGGGGACGCAGCCACCCTGATGGGCACCAAATGGGTGCGTGCCCATCCCTGGTGGGGTTCAACCCCCTAGAAGGTCAGTCCTGGGGAAACCCCTGCCCTGACGGCGCCCAGCCCGGGTGTGACCACCCCACGGCAGGACCCCTCTCCCGTTGGGATGCTATAGGTTGGTGATGTACACCTCCAGCCCGTTGGCTGCCGTCCTGGCAGAGGCTCGCTGGGACTCCCCTGCCCAAATGTCACTGACGCTTTCGTACAGGTTCTCAGGGGCACAGGGCTTCCCCGGCTTGTCCCGTTTGGCCCCCTTCTTCCAGGTAGTGTCCACAGCCTCGTAGTCTGGGTCGGGACCGCGGCCCTGAGCAGTCCAGGCTCTGTCATTGATGGACTCGTAGCAGGGGTCGGGGGGCCCTTGGGCTGCTGCAGCCCAGCCCCCAGCTGGGGCACTCTCCTCACGGTGGGGGGGCGGCCACCCAGCACCTGCCTCTCTCGTGGCCCTCGGGGATGACGTGGGGACCTGGGTTTTCTTCTTGGCTTTGCACACCGTGGAGTACATCTCTTCCAGCTGCAGAAGGAAGATGGGGGTTTGGGGGCAATCCCTGCTCATGGCAGGGTAGTCCCACACCTGTGCCCCCCCCCAGCCTCCCCATCCTGGCTTCCCACAGCCCCTCCAGGAGGATCCTGGCAGCAGATTAACCACTGAGGATCCCACTTTTTGCACAACCCAGGGAGCCTTTTGCAAGACACAGAGAGCAGCACTGTGGGCATCGCCCGCCCTCGGGGGCTCGGCTCCATACTGCACCCCCCAAAAGCTCCACTAGGAAATAGGCAGCAGCCTGTTTTACAGCCTGCTCCACCACAGGTCTTATGGGGAGGCAGGGTGTCACATGGCTCTCTCTGTGCCACATCCACTGAGTGCAGGACCGGGCCCCCTCCCCACCCCCCAGAGCCATACCTTCACCTGAGGGGCATCACCAGCACCGTTCCAGCACTGCGGGGCTGCAGGAGGCCCTGCCACAGCCCCATCCTGCACCTCCACAGGCACCATCTTCTTCACCTTGCGGACACAGGCGTAATCAGCCGCCCTGTGCCCGGCACACGGGGGACACACCTGGGTGACGGTGGGTTTGGGGGACACTGGGGCTTCCTCCCCTCCCACTGCCAGGCTCTCGTAGACAGTGTCCGGTGCCGGCTTCCGCAGTGGGGTGAAGAGCAGGTTGGAGTAGGTCTGGTCGGGGCCTGGGGAGGCAGCTGGGAGCTCAGGGACGGGGATCTGGGGCAGCTCACGGTGCAGGAGGATGCTGACTCCGGAGCTGTGCAGGGAGTCAGCACCGGAGGGGTTGGCCACGGCGCGGGGGAAATCCAGGCTGGCTGGCCGCAGAGCTGTGGGGAGAGGCAGGGTGTGGGGATGCAGCCAGCACCAGCCCTGCGCTAGCACCACGGCACGTGCCTGCTGCACCATGCTGGCCAGGCAGTGTGGGGACTGGGGGCCCCCATCAGCTCCCCCAGCTTGACTGCCACTCACTGTCTCCCCTGGTCTTCACCCGGTACAGCTCGTGCAGCTTCGTGTCGGACTTGCTGAACGACCGCAGCTGCGTCTGTCTGAGCAGGGACTGCAACAGGGAACGCATGTCAGGCTCGTGGCTGGGAGCTGGGGTGCCCACAGCTGATCCAGTCCCCCCCCAGTATGCGCTTACCTCGTCCACCAGCTTCACCCCATCTGGAGGGACCACCTTCTTCCTGCCCTTGCTGTGTGGAGAAATGGAATGAGCCTGAGGCAGGTGGCCAAGCTGAGGGCAAAGAGTGGGTGTCCCAAGCCCCAAACCTGGCCATAATGGGAATCACCCTCACTGGAGCAGCAGCACCCCCAAACCCACAACCCTGCTCCTTTGCCAGCCCTGCAGCGGGGTCTGTGCTGGCTGGGGGCCCAAGTGCATCCTGCGCCCTGCCGAGTCATGCCGGGCATCCCCAGCATCACCCACCCTGCCCATCCCACAGGGCACCAGCTCTTTTGGGCACAGAGGGGTGCATCGGGGGTGCAGCGAGGCACAGGGGTGCAGGATCAGGCCAGAGGCAGTTGCACTGGGGCTGTGGGTGGGGGTTCAGGGTGAGCAGAGCTGCAGACCCCAGTGGTCCTGGCTCAGGATGGGAACACGTGGGGTCTCCACATGCAGCCACCGCAGAGCTCCCATCCCCATCCCCAGAGGGGCTGCTGGCAGTGCCTACCGTCTGCAGGCAGCGCACAGGGTGCCCAGGTAGACCAGGATGCCGAGCAGGGCCAGGGCAGTGCCGGCTGGCAGCAGCGGGGTCCGTGCCAGCCCCTCACTGCCGGCTGCAGCCATGGGGGAGCCGCCTCCAACACCACTGTGGGGGTTGAGCTCTGGGGAGAGAAAACAAGAGTCGAGGTGGAGCTGGGCGCTGCTGGGCTCAGCGTGACAAGCAATGGGCTCTGCAGCCCCCAGGGCTCGCTGGGGCTCCTGCAATGCAGCCCCCCCTCCCCGGGCAGGGGGTCTGGAAGCGGACGTGCACCCAGAGTCCCATTTCCTGGCCTTACGCTGCCCTCCCTGGGGTCACCAAGATGCCTCCACTGCCCTGCCCAGCCCAGTGCAGACACCCCAAAGCTGGTGCTCTGCCACCCCCTGGAAAAACTGCCGATTTTGGCTCCTTCTGGAAAAAAAACCAACAACTAACAAACCCACCAGGATTCAGGCTCCCAAGCTGCCATGATGTTGAAGAGGCGATGCCCAGGGGTGCTGAAACCCCCCTGGAAACATTCTGGAAGTGCCAGTGTGGCACTTTCTGGGGCCAATGGGACACTGCCGTGGGCTGCAGGACAAGGATGGCACTGCTCCCCAGTGTAGATCATGGGGTGACCCAGATGGGACATGGCAAACACATGACGCAGCTTCCGGGAAATGGGGTGAGCGTCATCCGCTTCTCCCTCCTCTCCCTCCTCGCACCCCAGGCTCACGCAGCATGCACCAGGACACCCCCCTTCTGCAGTGGGTCTGACCCTCTTCCCCCTCTGAGATCCATCCCCATCCACCCATGCCATGAGACCCGTGGAGCCAGCAGATAGAACATCCTGGATGGGAGTGACAGTGCTGCTGGCATCTCCCATACCCCCCGTTTGCATGGTGAGCTCCTGGGGTCTCAGCCCAGCTCTGCAGACCTCACCACAAAGCTTATTCCCTGCAGCATCCCAGTGCAATCCACACGTGGGCCAGGAGCTGCAGGGTGACAACCCAGCACCAGCCTTGGGGGGCCGGAAGGTTCCTCCCCTGCAACCTGCAGCAGTGGCAAGGCCAGAGCGAGCGGCACAGAGGGGTGAAGGTGGCAGGGAGCCCGACACAGAGAGCAGACGCTCCCCAGCCCATCAGGATCCCACACCTTTCCCAGGGGAGTCTGAGGGACACCCCATTTCATCATCCACATCCCCATTCAGCCACCAGCATGCCAGAAAGCCCACAGCAAAAACCAACACCACTTCACCTGTGCTGATGTCGCGATGGCAGCTGCTGCTCCCAGCTCTGCGCACACCCCGCAGTGCACCCCAAAAAGGCTGCTCTGCTCCTAGAGATGCGTGTGTGCCAGCACCCAGGAAACGCCTGGTCCGAAGGCAGACAGGTTCCCAGCTCCAGAGCAAAGCTCAGCTCAAAGAAGCCTCAGTAACTGATCCAGACGGGGCCAGCGGCAGAGTCCCCAGGCGGGGCCAGCCGGGCAGGACAGCTCCCACCGGCAGGACTGGGGACAGGGAGCCCGTGGGCACGCCTCTTACTCACCCTCTTACATATCTTAATCCGGAGAAAGATCAGAGGAGCTCTGGCGTGAAGCCACCCCACCTTGTGTGAATCCTGGGTGCTACAGCCCAAGGGTGAGCTGGGAGGGCTGTGCCCACCCAGGGCCCAATTTCGCTCCCCTCTCCCCTGCGCCCCGTGACACACAGCAGCACCTCTGGTCCATCTTTACCCCAATCACCAGCAAGTCTCTACCCACTGGTAGCACCTTTTATCTGCGAACTTCCCACGCCGCTGGAAACTTCCCTGACTGAAGCCTTAACCCCTGGAGAGCAATTATTTCATCGTGGAAAGTGAGACAAGAGAGGTTTTGGGGACTAACCGGGCTGGATAGACTGGCTCAGATCAGAGCTGGGAAGGGAAGGCTGTTCCCTCTCCAACAATGTTTTCATTAGGCAACACCGCTTTTCTGTCTGAGCAGACATTAATTAGGCACATTACCTGCAAGGCGGGCAGTCGCCTTGGTCCTCACTGAACTTGTTTAGCCCATCAGAGCGACAGGATCACAGGCAGCAGAAGCAGCTGTGATCAGGGCAGAGCTGAGTGGGCTCTGGGGTTCAGCAGATGAAGTCGTAACGAGGTATGGTGGAAGGGATGTGGGAGCTTTCAGCCCCCTGGGGCAGGCACAAGCGGGGCAGCTTATCCCACAGCCTGTGGATTTTTCTATCCCTGAATTTTTAAGATTGAAGGATGGAGGGGGCTGCTTCCTAAGTTGAAGTGAATGTAAGGAAATTCTCCTGACCTACTTTTGCTTGTGTGGGCTGGTGGTCGCTCCTGGATTTGCAACCTAGAGAAACACGCAGCGTGTGCTCTCCCAGGCTCAGAGTCACTGGGAGAAGCCACTTGTGGGACAACACATTGGTTCTCCCAGCATTACAAATCTGAGGGGAAAAAAAACACAGTGCCTGCCCGAAGCTGCTCAACCAGCACCGAGCCGTTGGCGAGGCAAAGCCTCCAACAGACCTTCTGAAACCTACACCTCAATTTCCTGCTAATAAAGTTATTGATCTCCCCATCCTGGGGCTATTCTCTGGGGCAGGAGACTCAGCAGGCAGCATTTCATAACGCACCGGCTCCTCGAGCCAAGATGGCTTTGAAGATGAGCGCGGTGGCAGCCGGGGTGTACGTGCGACGCACGCCCACGGCCCACTGAGGAGGGGGTACCTCCCTTTCGTGATACCTGAGCGCAGGCACCATAAAGGCAGTTGGGTCTGTTTTGTTACCCCAGGACGTGGGAGGGTTGTTTTTTGTGCCTCCTACAAAAGGCACGAGCTCCTCAGCGGGGGCTTCACCAAGGCAAGTTTGACATTACTGAAAAACCAAGATGATTTTTTTGCCTGGCCTCCGCTTGATCTACCCAGATAAAACCACAGAGCGCTCAGCACAAGGCAATGAGCAGAAAAGTGCACATGAAACTACTGAAAGAGCCTTTGCAAGAAACCAGGACAAACTTTACAGGCTGATTTCCATCAGCGATTGTGAGCACGGCTGCAGCAAGCACGGCTCAGGTACCCTGGGGACTTGCACTGAGAAAAAGCCCCAAGAAGCAGAAGTAGGTCTTGCTTTTTTTTTCCCCTTTTTCATTTATGAAAAGTGAAAGCCCCATAATAGGTAATCAAACACCCCTGAATCTGCGCTCGGCTGTGGGGCGCAGGAAGTGTTAAGGGTATTTCAAACATGGAGCTGGCACGAGGTCTCACCCACTCCACTTGTGTTTCTGTAGCAGGAGGGAGCTGGTCCTCAGGCGTAGGGAACGCTCTCAGGGCTGAGGGGGAGCGTGCTTTCCCCCCTCCCAGCAGACCTCAGAAGCATCTAGTCTTAGAAACTGCTGCTTTTCAGCTCGGTTTTTAGCCTGGGCAGCCTGAGGCACAGAGAAGCAGGATGGAGATTTCACGGTCGAGCTCCTTTGGGGAGGTTTCAGTTGGAAAGGACCAAGTACCTTTCTAAAAGCCAGAGCAAACTGTCACAGACTCAGATGCACGTTCCTGAGCGCTGCTCGTACACCACTCCTCTTGGGGAGAAGCTCGAGCCGCCTGCTCACACCGTGCGGCTTCAGGCTGACATCCTTTCAGTGCTTCTCTTTCTTCCTGCCCTTCTGTGCTTGCTGGGAATGCCCAGACCTGGCAGGGAAAGGCACTTCTGCTTAGGAGCAGAAGTCCAGAACCTGCTGGAGAGATCTTCCACAGCAGAGCTGCAGCAGGGCACCAGTGGAGACCCCGGTGCTGGTTACAGGACACCAGATGGGCATATGAAGGAGACAGGCGTTTGCCTGAGAATCACTTGCCTACCACAGTGGTTTGCTTGCCACAAATTCAGTAGTTTTACATAATTTTGGGTTTAGAGGACAGCACTTCACTGACCACACTCTCTCAGGCCTCCTCCCTGCAGGCAGGAGCTCAGTAGCACCCCAGGACTGCTCCCCACAAGACAACAGGAAATTTTTCTGTTGAAAAAAGCAACGCCCCACAGCTCTGAACTGAGAATCCATTCACCACCAAAGCCATTGCTTCTCACTCAGCCCCTCCATCCAAGCCACAGGACCCCAACATCACAGCTAGTTTCAAACACCTTCTCTTCAAGCCCAGGTGCTCGCAGAGCACAAAGCATTAAGTGGCACAAACCTCACAGCCCTTCTTGCAGCCAACTGGAAGTTGATGCTTCCCCACTGCAGCACAGGAATCCTGCCTGGCCAGCCTAGCTAGCTGCATCCCCAGCAACACTGCGAGTTCCATCTAGATCAGCGAGCTTTAAAGTGATTTTCAAGCCCTGGTTTAGCTGCAGCCACCCAGGTTTGCCAGGCAAGAAAGCAACCACCACTTACTGTGCAGCAACTCAAAAGCCGGTGAGTGTGAGGAGCAGGAATCCCATCATGTTCCTCTTCTTTGCCAACCAACCTGGGGAATTTAGTTTCTTCTACAGCACAGGCTTAGTCTCAGTCCCAGTTAGAGCTTCCCAAACATTTAGAACGTCTCGATCTGAGCTCTCCCACTCCTCTTTAGCTCCTTCTAGAGCAGACAGCTCCGAGCAGCTACCATGCAGCACACCACAGCTCGCTTCCTGACCCGCAGAAGTGGTTGTTTCACCCAATGGCAGGCTGTTTCCCCCCACCCCAGCCTTGGCGGTGAGCAGGGCTGCAGCCGGGCTCTGCAGGCACCCGGCACACAAGAGCACCCTCTGCCGCGCTCCGCTTCCCACCGAGCTGGTTTTAGCGCCAGCTGTCTGTCCGCAGGGGAATAGAAGGGAAGGATGGGATGGGGCAGCTCATCATTACCTTGCAAATGAACAACGCCTTACCAGGACAGAGGAGAAAAAAAAAATAAAACCCAGCTTTATTCACCAGGGATGTGAACTTGGGTGGGAGGCAACAGCTACTCAGGTCAGAGCCTGACAAGTGAGGCTGTGGAAAACCCAAGGACGGGTCCAAAATACGACTCAGCTGAGAGCCAGGGCGAATGCACCCAGTTCTTAAAGAGGTGATGATGTTACATAGTGACAGAGCACAGAACAAGTCCAGGAAATCTCTGTGCCCAGCTCAGCTCAGCAGACATGGGCCTCTTGGGCGAGCACCCATGCTAAGCTGGGCACATTGATTCTTGTCGCCACTCAACACTTGAGTGTGAGAAACAGACAGTTGTTTGTGAGGGAAGGGCACTGAGTGGCCATTGTTAAGCCCAGAGTGTGGAGAAAACGACTTCAGAACAATGAAGAGAGTCCAGCCAATTGAGTTAGAAACCAACCGATGCCGAAGCGCTCCAGGGAGCCCTCGCCACCTTCCACGTCTCCACGATGCTCATCCCAGCAGCACCCAAGTGAAAGCCACCCCACCAGCTTTCCTGAAGACATGCATCTGGTTTGCTTTTGCTGTTGCTGTTTTCTGAGGTGTGTCTGCAGCAGCACTGGATCCCACACGACTTGAACAACTCTGATCGTATCTGCTTCAGCTTCAGTCTCTGGGGTTGGTTTGGCAGCCAGACCCTGTAGGTAGGTGCAGCCCTGCCCAGGCTGACAGCTTGGCAAGTTTTTCTTGGGAACAGATTAAAAAAAAACCCCAAGTGGTTCTACAGGAGCAAAAGTTTTCTGTAGAAAAATGACTCCCAGAATAAAAAGAAATTGATTTCTTAAGTTAAGACAAAGAATGAGTCCTTCAGATACTGGCATGAAATTGCAAACATTTTGTTTTTCTTTTTTTTTTAAAGAGGAATTGCAATGCACAAGTCCCACCAGAAACAAAGTCTGATGAAACCACCATCTCCCTCTGGGGCAAGGACTGGCTGCCACCAACGCAGAATATAACCCAGAGGAGCAGCAATCCTTCCTGCCCAAAGACTCCACGCTGCAGGGATGGAAGGGCTTGGCCCTGAAGCTCTCCAGGGCTGCAAGCCAGGCATGTACTGACCTCCTGATCCTTGTGCTCATCCAGGGTCCAGTCCAACCTGGATCTGGGTCCTGAGGTTTTATAATAAAAGGACCTGTGTTCACCAAGCCACCTAGGACAGAAAAGCCTTGAGTAATGATGGCAAAAGTCACAGGGTTGCCTGTGGAGTTGCTCCTAGCTCAGAGGTTTGAGAATCTGCTACTCCGCTGTCTTACTCCCCCAGCTTTGGCAATCTCCTTGTGGAGCCACACAGCTTTCCACACCAAGTCAATGAGCTGGCCTACAGCATGTCCTAGGGATACCCTTACAAAGTGATGAAATCTGATGCTGGAGGCCACCCACACCCACCTCCAAACTGCCGAGGTTTCTGTCTATTCATTACACTAGGGCTACAAGGAACAGCTCCCCAAAAAAACTGAGTTCTCAGATAAATCCCATTGCAAAACCCAGAAGGCAGAGAGCAGCTGACACCATTTCCCTTTGCTGCTTTCACCCAGCACGTGCCTCTTCTGCTCTGCTGGGATGTGCTCAGGACTCTGCCGCCACTCGCGCTCGGCAGTTGGCTGCAAACACAAGCCACAGCTGATGGCAGGATGTGGGGCTTCCCAAGCCCCTCCTCAGCTGGTGTGCAGCCAGCAGGGTTATCACCAGAGTCGCTGCAGGCTCCTGATGGTGATAGCAGAGGGAAGAAGTGTGCAAGAGAGCAGGGCATCGTGTTTCTTGTTGCTGGTCCTCAGGCGTAGGGAACGCTCTCAGGGCTGAGGGGGAGCGTGCTTTCCCCCCTCCCAGCAGACCTCAGGAGCATCTAGTTTTAGAAACTGCTGCTTTTCAGCTTGGTTTTTTGGTCTGGGAAGCCTGAGGCCCAGAGAAGCAGGATGGCTCACCCAGGCTCTGGGGACTGGCCAGGAAGGACAATCACTGGAGGCAAACACCTTCCTCAGAGACTAGAACTCAGTCATCTTCTTATGTGTGTCTGCTTTCTTCTGCTCCCGCTGCAGACTGGCTTCCTGGGCCTGCAGCTGCCCCAGCTGTCTGTGAGCATTTGCCAGCTTCTCCTCCAGCTGAGCTGTAGCAATGCTGTGCCTGAAAGCAAAAAGGCATGACAGCAATATCATCCTGCACGAGGAGATCAAAGGCCTGCCATCACCCCAGGAGGGTTTGCCCTTTCCTGTGGGATTAGCCCAAGTGACCTGCTGAAAGCCACGAAGAACCTGACGCTCAGCACAGTCTGGGCCAGGAACTGTCCTCCTCCTGGTGCTCAACAGCAAAGCTGCAGAGATGGGCACGAGAGGGAAAGGATTCCAGCACCTTTCCTCACAGAGGTGTATTCCTCTCTTTGCCACAGTCTGAATCCCAGCCAAAGGACCCCAGACACACCTGCCAGTGCCCAAGCTGGTCTGAAGCACATGCTAAAGTCACTCTCCTCCACTTCCCCTTCAGTCTCATCCATCGACACTTCACATGTTCCTCCCACACCTCATTTCAAGCCCACCCCTTCCCAGAAACTCCCCAAAAACCTCACCTGACCCTGCAGTCCCAAAGCCAATGTCTTCTTACCGTCCAACATTGCGGGCCAGGGCCTGCTGGATCCCTCTGATATCCTTCTGCGTTTGATCAATCTTCTCCATCGTCTGGAAGAGGCGGACACTCAGGGCCTTCTTGGTGCTCTTGCTAGCGTGGTAGATCTCTTTGCTGCTCCTCTCAGGCAGTGCCATCCCTCCAGCCTTCTCCCCAGTGCTCTTCCCTCGCAGTTTCTCATTCAAGAAGTCGAACACGTTGCGGGAAGGCTTACGGCTGGCCCGGCCAGGGCCGCTCCCCTTTGCTTGGCCTTTCCTGGAGCTGGCTGGGCCCAGCTTCCCCTGTTTCTTCTGCTGAAGCACCTCAGCACACTGGTCGAGGGATTTCCCTCGAGGAAGCACCACCGCCTGCACCGGCTCCACTCGGCCATCACAGTTCTTCCCTAACCCTGAGGAGAGACACCAAGCGATGACCGCGTAGCGAGGACATCCCCTTTCCAGTTACCTCCCACCCCGAGTTGGCACTGTCACAAGCTTAGGACAAGCAAACAGGCTTCTGAGGTACAAAAAGCTGTAACTATATCCAAGGCAAGGGGAGAAGAAGCAAAGGCCACGGCACAGTGGATGTGGATGCTACGACAGCAGCAGATACATGACAAAAGGCCCCAGGCCATCCGTCAGGCCGGTTTCCCTGAAACTAGGTTCAGCCTCACATCCTCAGCTTCTCAAGCCAGGTTCTTCTTAAAACTGGTTTGGTTCCTCTGGGAGGACTGAGGCAAACGCAAGCAGCAGACTGCCCTCCTAGAGCCCCCAAGGCTCAACACAATTTGTGTAGGGAGAAGCTAGTTGAGCAGGCTTTGAAGTCTGCGTCTCGAGCCAGGAGATGCTGTACCACAGACATCAGAAGCTTTGTAGATCAGTTCCCTTCTACCTGAAGCCTTTGAACATCTCCTGCAACAGTTCTCACGGCTTTAATCATGAACTTGACCAGGGTTCCACATGCCTCCAATCTCTGGTGTTACCATGCAGGGGCTGGTGCACACCTCTGCCTGTACCTGGATTAAACGGCTCTTCCCTCTTTCCCTCTAACACCTCTGCACAGGTGTGATTCACCGCACCGCTGGGGCCTCATCCAACAGGCCCTTGAGCAAAGAAAAGCTTTATCCTCACCCAAAAATCTCACTCTTCTTCACTAGCTTTAGGATCCAGCGTGAGATGGAGGATCACCTCTTCCCCTTACCTTTTCCAAACTCATATCCCATCCGCACGAGCAGCCTGGAGCCGATGCCTCGCGTGTGGGCTTCCCAGCCAGCGAACGAGGAGCTGCAGGCAGGGCTCCACTCCCCGTTCTCTGCAGCTCCTGAGTCTATCACTGTGGCACAGACAAGACAGATCAGTGAAACATGGGAAAGAAAACCCTGCATCCAGGGCACCCACAGAGCGTGAAGCCCCCTCACAAGGCAGGGAGATACAGTCCCTCACCCTGCAGCTCCTTCAGCTGTACTCAGCTCCTATCGAGCTGCCTTCTATGACCACTGCACAGACTTAAATGCAAGCTCTGCCTTGATTTAACACATGTACCATCTCCTAGTTCCAGGCAGAATCAGCCCAAGGATTTTATGCTTCTTTTCCTTCCTTCTAGGATGGTCATGCAAGCTGACATATGCCATCAGAGTAACATTTGGCACTGTGGCATGTAGTATTGCTTCTGTGCCTCCAGTTCACGTGTCTGGTATGAGGCTCCTCTAGGTCACCATACTAATTCTGTGTTATTAGGAATCAATATGCTCTATTAGGTTAAATTAAAGAGCTCCAGGACACAACTTTGTCCCTGTGACATAACTATGGCACCAGCAGAGGGACAGTGCTGTCTGTGTAACCTCACAGAAGTCACTTGGGCTCTCTCTGTGCCAGCTTTGGAAGGACCAAACACTCTCATACTCTTGTGTCATGAAGCTACACAGAGCTCCCAGAGCTGAGGAAGTCTCCTGATTCACTTATCAGCTCAACTCAGCCAGCCACCTAAGGAACAGACTCAGAGCTTGGAAGTCAGCTTTAAAATATCACACCCTCTCCTTCCACGTGTGGGAAGTTCCCATGGAAACCTCCAACCTTCATTAGCCTAGTAATTTGCATAAAACAAATGCTTTAGTTTGCAATTGTAACATAATAGCTAATTACTGCTCCTTATCTTTCACCAACACAGAGATTAGCTGTTCTTTCATCAGAGGTGAGATGCTCACAACAAAAGCAATTCAGTAGGCCCCAGAGAGAGGCAGAACTGGATCCCACCTTGGTTCTGCTCACACCATCCCCTCTCTCTTACCTTTAGCATAACCAGAATCATCAACACTGTCTTCATCAGACTCAGCAGACTCAGCAGCATCTTCACTTCGCAACGGGGGGATGACACTATCAGCCTCCACCACAGCCTCCTTGAGCAGCAGGGAATCAAACTTCACGGTGTAGTAACCACTGTCCATGTCTACAGCAGGAAGAGCAAGGAACCAGAGTTCAAGGAAGTCTCTGATCTGCACCTGGCAGAGGGCTTTCTACAAGGGAGTGGGCTCCAGTGGAAGCACACAGGATGAGGGGGAGGCCTAAGGAGCAAGTGTTTACATGGGATCTGGGTTTCCTTTGTGCTTTAGGTTTCTGCCTGGGAGGGAGAAACACCCACTGCAAGGGAAAGCTGTTTCCACAGTGCCTGTGTGGACACTTGAGAGGGTTTGTTCCTAAAAATGAAGGAAGATGGGCTGCTGAGAAATGGAATTAAAGAGCAGTTAGGCCAGCTTCTCTCTGGCCTAATGATAGCCAAAGAAAGGTGAGAAGAGAGAGTAAACCCTCACCCTTCCCAGGGGAAGCCTGGATCAGCAGCTGGTGGGCAGGGCCAGCTCCCAGGCTTTTGTTTAAACTGAGCAGATTCATTTAATTCTGGCCTAATATGCATGCAAATTCCTGCAGTACCTGCCTCTCCCCTCCTGGTGAGGTTAAGGACCAGGAAGTCATTTCCCCTCCACATCCCTGTCTAACACACTTCTGTTTCCTAGCCTATTCCCTTCCCAAGCCTGACAAACTTCAGGCTGTTTCCTCAGCTACATCAAGAGTTTCAGTTAAAGGATGCAGCTACACCATTCAAGGTTTTTTCTACTGTTAACCAAAATCATCAAGTTTTACATCCACTCAAGCACCAGCCTTCACCTTCCCCACAGAGCCTCTCCCCCTGGGCCCCACTCACCAGTGATTTTTGCAGCATACCATATCCCATCGCTGTGCTTCGCCAGGCAGGCTGAGCCCACCTCCAGCAGGCTCAGATTGGGCTCCTGAAAGGGCTGAAGCTCTTCCACAGAGACCACTTGGCCATGGGAAAACCTGCCAGGGAAGGTGGAAGAGGAATTCTCTGTATCTCATTAGAGCAGGCTTGAAATAAAACAGCCTTCTGACTTTAAAGGAAACACAAATGAGTTTGTCAGTGGTGATGAGTCTTCACTGGTGACTGCAGGAGGTTTATCATGCATGAGATCTCAACCACCCAACCTATTCATTTTTCAGCTTAAACAGATTATTTAGGCCACGTAACAAAGAACACATCCCACCCCAGAGAATTAGGCTTCCCTTTGTAGTGCCACAGCCAGTAAAAAAAGTTCACAGGTCCTTTGAGATAAGACCAGCAGGTCTGTAGTTCAGCCTCCTGCTCAAAGCACAACCAGCTTCAAAGGCTGATCAGGTTGCTCAAGGCCTTTATCTAGCTGAGTTCTGAAGATGCCCAAAGATGGAGAGACTCTACAGCCTCCCCATGCAACTGGAAAGTAGGTGCTATTGACAGGAAAGCTTTGGTGCTTCACCCTGAAATACTCAATCAGTTATATTTTAGCCACTTAAGTAAAAACTCTGCAACTTTCCCATGGGATTTCTCTGTGCTTTAGCTAAGGAAAACTGCCAGCCTGATGCCACTGCTCACCACAACTTTTAAAGGCATAGAGAGCAGGGGAAAAATGCCATTGGGTCCAAAAGCTACCTTCAGGGGAGGTTTATCCCTCTGAAAGGCAAGGCCTTTAGCTACAGGAAGGACACCACCCCCCTCCCAGCCCTTCTTTTTTACCGACAGTTCTCTTTAAATCTGCATTTGTCATCCAGGAAGAACGGGCACGGCTTCAGGGACTTGTGAGTCGGATAAAGATACAGCACTCTGACTCCTGCACTGCCATCTTCCAAGTCCTCTGTCCCCACAATCATGGCATTATGGTACTCCAGGGTCCCCCAAGAACTGTAGTAGGGGGCTTTAACCTTCATCCCACTCAATTCCTCCTCCTCCTCCTCCCTGTCAGATGACTCCTCCTCTTCACTGCACTTTGATTCGCTTTTGTCATCAGCTTCTTCATCTCTTTTAGATGGTGTCTCCCTGTTATTAGCTGAAGGCTTCTCATCAGTTCCAAGCTCAGCTATGGCTTCCTTAAAAGCAGCGTACTCCTCATCTTGGGCAGAACTGTCTGGGTTGGCACCCTGCTCCAGACGACCTACTGGGGAGGAGGAGGAGGCATCTGTATCTAAAGTAGCCAGAAGTTTACTCTTTTTAACAGACACCAGGCTGGACTCAGTCAGTTCTATCAGCTGCTTTAAATCCTCCTGCAACTGAATCAAGTCCGAATGCTGCGAGGGGTCCAGGCCTGCCCCTAAAGCCAGCTCCACTTGCTGCAGCTGGGCATTGTAGCTCTGAATTGCTGCTTCCAGACTCTCTTCATCCATTCTCAGCAATACAAAGCTGGGGCTGTTCCTGTGTTCTTGCCGGGAACTCAGAACATACTCGAAGAATTTAAGACGAGCAAGCCTTTGGAAAACAAGCCCTTGTCCGCCGAGGACACCATCTACACCGCCGTCCGGATTCCTGGCCCAGCAGCAGCCCGGAGATGCTCCTGCAGCGAGAGGCGAGGAGAGGCCGAGGAGAGGCCAGGCCCTGCCCTCCCCCGCACTGCGCCCGCTCCAGCCCAGCGGGCCGACGCACGGCAGCGCTCCCCACACAGCCCGGGCACTACGCAGCGCGACCCGTCCGCCACGGAGCCGGCAGCGACCCCTCACCCTGAGCTTGCCGCCACCTCCCCGCTCACCCCTCCGCTCCCCCTTCGCCTACTGCGCTGCCGCCATGACACCCCTCCAACTTCCGGTCCCCAGCGCCCCACTTCCGGGTCCTCTGGACACCGCGTTCCGCCACTTCAGCGGCGAGTCACAGCTCCACCCCTCAATGCGCCTGCGCACTCGGGGTCTCCGGAGGAGCCTGGCGCTGAGCATTCTGGGAGCTGTAGTCCGCCCGGCCTCCACCAGCCGCCCCCTCGCCACCGCCAGAACTACGTTTCCCAGAGCGCCGCGCGAGGGACAGCGCCGGTGGCCGGCGCTGACGGGGAGCGGAGGGGCGCCGTGTGACGGGAGGCGGCTCCTGTACCTGGTGAGGGGCCGGGGTTTCGGGCTCTGCCACCTGCCTGCCGCGCTCGGGGCGCGGCCCGGCCCGCGGTGGGGACTTGCGCTGGGCCTGAGGGGTGTCGCCGGCTCGGGCCCAGTCCCCCTTCCCCCGGGCCGTGAGGGGGTAATGGCGGGGAGGGGGCCGGTCCTNCGGTGTGAGCCTCTCGCACGGCTGGCGGTGGCGGGGCCCGCCCGCTCGGGGGGTCGCGGCCCCCGGCTGTGCCTCAGCAGCCCCGCGCTCCTCGTCGCGAGTGTTTAGGGACTTTTTTCCTCTCCTTTCGGCAGTGTTCTTTCGCTTCAGAGTGATTATTTACCCCCACGCTCGCTTGAAGACAGTCGCCTTCTAAAGTCCTTGCCTTGAGGTTCCCTTTGCCTGTAAATAAACACAAGGGTTGTTGCCAATGCTCTGTGAGTCAGCTCTAGCCCTTGGTACCCATCCTTCCTGTGGCTCAGGAAACCACCTCTGCCTGGCTTGTGCAAATCCAACAGCTGGGGGCTTCTGCAGGCGTTGGTGTTGTTTTGTCTGATTGTTAGTCTTGTGCTTTTGGCTCGCTGACTTCCCTGTCTTGCCTTCCTGGCGTTGTAAGATGATGGAATGCTTCTAGGGGGAATACCCTCATGGGTTTCTAGGAGAAGATTACGTGTTGGAAATGCTGAGGGTCAGATTGGCCGGGGCTCTGAGCAACCTGCTCTAGTGGAAGATGCCCCTGCTCATTGCAGGGGTTGGATTAGGTGACCTTTAAAGGTCCTTTCCAACCCAAACTACTCAGTGACTCTCTGTAGGGGAGGCAATGCACCTTTAAGCTAAACTATACTGGGTTTGGCCATTAAAGATCCCATGATACTGGTACATGGGTTAGAACAAGGAGCAGGAGACTGAGCTGTACGTTCTTGCTCAAAACACCCATTCTGGGTACTTGAGTGAAGCTGGCTTCATTTTCTGCAGGTCTTACTTATACCACAGAATGCATTCAAGCTCTTCTTCCTCTCTCCTTAAAGCCTCAGAGTACACAGGGTAGTTTTCAGATGAGGGTTGAGTTTGCAGTGGATGCTGGGCACTACCTGCAGAAACAGGTGAAGCTCTTTGGAAGATAATCCCTCACCTCTCTGCATTGGAAAAACTGAGCTGGAGCTCTTTGTGTGATCTCTGTTAGATCAGCAATTGGCCTTGGGGTCACCTGAACATGAGAGCTGCTGATAAAAGAACTGGGTCTGTAGGAGCAAGTCCAGAGGAGGCTATGGAGATGCTCAGAGGGCTGGAGCACCTCTGCTGAGGAAACAGGCTGAGAGAGTTGGGGTTGGTCAGCCTGGAGAAGAGAAAGCTCTGGGGAGATCTTATAGCAGCCTTCCAGTCCCTAAAGGGGCTACAGGAAAGCTGGGGAGGGGCTGGTGACAAGGACAGGGAGTGACAGGATGAGGGGGAGTGGCTGCAAACTGGAGGAGGGGAGATTTAGGGAAGTTATTAGGAAGACATTCTTCCCTGTGAGGGTGGGGAGGCCCTGGCACAGGGTGTCCAGAGAAGCTGCCCCTGGATCCCTGGCAGGGTTCAAGGCCAGGCTGGATGGGGCTTTGGGCACCCTGGGCTGGTGGGGGGTGTCCCTACCCACAGCAAGGGGATGGCACTGGGTGGGCTTTGAGGTCCCTTCCCACCCAAACCAGTCTGGGATTCTATGAGTGATTTATGATCAGAATAATGTCATTTATTTCTCTGGTGTTGGGAAGAACTTGTGCTGTGCAACCAGAGGCTTTTCCCATTCTGGAAATGACCTGTTTGTTAATGACTTCCTGTTCCTCCTTGCAGGAGCAGGATGTATACTCTGCTGTCTGGACTCTATAAATACATGTTCCAGAGGGATGAGTACTGCATCTTGATCCTTGGTTTGGACAATGCTGGTAAAACTGTAAGTACTGTTTATTATCAGTTGCATGAAGGGCACGTGCAGCTCTAAACATCCTCCAAAGGCAAAACTTCCAACAGACACAGCAATCTTTGTCCAGGTGTATTGTGAGTTATTTTAGTGACATCACAGCAAAGAATCAACTTTTTTTTCTCCTACTTAAATTTAGCATCAGCTTTCAGGGGTGTAGCTGAAAGAGGCTTTGGTAATCCTGTAATCATCTGTGATCCCTCCTTGCCTGGCTAATATAGGGATCAAGGAGAGTGATTTGTTCCAAGGTGGGGTAAGGCAGTCTCTGTTGGAGCAGGACTCTGCAGGAATCATAGAATAATTATAGAATCATAGACTGGTCTGGGTTGGAAGGGACCCCAAGGATCACAGAGCTCCAACCCCCCTGCCACAGGCTGGGCCACCAACCTCCAGGCCTGGAGCTACACAAGGTTGCCCAGGAAATGAAGAGGCAGGTTTGCCTTAGGCTTACCCCAGCCAGTACAACATTGGAGAGCAAATAGTTTTTTCCTTGTTCCTTTTCAGACCTTCCTTGAACAGACTAAAACTCGATTTAACAAGAACTACAAAGGGATGAGTTTGTCCAAAATCACAACCACTGTAGGCTTAAACAGTAAGTAAATGTGTGGGGGGTTTTTTTCAGCTTTCCTGCACAGTTACACTACAGCTGCTTCTTGCTTGAAATATTTGAGAGTTGACAAGGGCAAAATACTTCCTGGAAGTAGGGAACTTCCATGGGTTTGGTTTTTTTTTGGAAGAGAATAAATCAGGTTTGCTTAGTTTGTAAGGAAATAAACCCTGAAGTCTTAAAAAGCCAAAGATCCTGATTCAGTGTGGGGCTCAGAGGTTAAGCTGAATTTCCCTGGGGTTCATGCTGATTCTGATAGCACAGAATCACAGGGGTTGGGAGGGACCTCCAGAGCCCATGGGGTGCAACCCCCTCCCAAAGCAGGGTCCCTAGGACAGGTCAGGCATCCAGACAGGGCTGGAATCTCTCCAGAGAAGGAGACTCCACACCCCCCTGGGCAGCCTGTCCCAGGGCTCTGTCAAATCATTTCCCCTGATACAAATCTACCCAATACTAGTGGTCACTCTTCACTGAGGAGTTGTTCTGTGGCTGAAAGCAAGCACTGCATGTGGTTTGTTCCTTTATAAGACTTTTTAACCCATTATTTCTCAGGGGGGTGTGCAGGTGTTGGAGCTGCAGGGAACCCCTTCCCTTTTCACTCACTGCTTGTGTCCCTTGCCCTCTAGTTGGCACGATTGATGTTGGCAAAACTCGGCTGATGTTCTGGGATCTTGGTGGACAGGAGGAGCTACAGTCTCTTTGGGATAAGGTTGGAAATGTGTTTCTTTTTTCTTCTAAAATTGTTCTTGTCCCTTTTAGAATCAAAGCAATACCCCTGTTCAGTGATCATACATTGGTAACCCTAGGGTTTAGCATCACCACTTTGCCCCAAGTTGGACTGGTTGATCTTTCCCATCTGTATCAAGACTTTACCAAATCAAAAGAAAAACCATCAGGAAGAGGAACATAAGGTCCTAGTGGATAAATACACCAGTATCTGTGTTGTCCTTGCAGTATTATGCTGAATCTCATGGAGTGATCTATGTTATTGACTCCACTGATGAGGAGAGGCTCTCAGAATCCAAAAGAGCTTTTGGTGAGTACGTTGTGTTTTACCTGTCCTGTGATTTCATGATGTGTTGTGGCACAGTTCTCTCATTACTGTGTGTCCTCTGTCCTGGTGTGACCTGCTGATGACACATCTCTAGTGGCCTTGCACCTTTTTATCAGGGCTGTGCTGCCTGTAAGGCAGGACTTGCTTTTATTGCCTGCAGTGACCTTGTGTATGCTAATGATTTTGACATTTCTAGTCTATCTTTCTCACCTCATTAATTCTCAGTAACTTGCTTGTTGATCAGAGCAAAGTTGGAGGTTTGATCTGGGGAGGAAAAAAAAAATCTGTGAAGGAAATAGACCCTAAAGTTTGTATGAAATGGAATTGGAATTCAAGGAGGAGCCTCTTGCTTCATCCCAAAGCCCAGGCAGTCTGTGGAAGGCATTTGCACAGCTTTATCTTCCAGACCTGGCTAAAACTCTGGGTTTGTTTCTGTGCTTTACAGAGAAGATGATTACCAGTGAAGCTCTGGAAGGAGTTCCCATTCTGGTGCTAGCTAACAAGCAGGATGTGGAGGTAAGATTATTACAGATTTACTCTTCAAGTGGCAAATAAGCCTTGGAAAGGTGACCTCTGCCTTCATGTTAAATTTATTTTACATTCCTGCAGTGATCCTATGGCATTTTCCTGCTGCTGGAAGTAATTGTTTTGAATTTACTTTCCATTTTGTCCTTTCTCCTCCAGCCTTTTCCCAGTGACATGAGTGAGCTCAGTGCAGGCCTGTCCATCTCAGCTGATTGGAACTTTTCATGGAAACCTGAACTTTGTTATGTAGCTGTGATAGGTCTTGTACTGTGACTTGGTATCTTCTTTAGTGCACTTTGTGCAGTTCTGCTCTTACCTGGGAACAGCAGGACAGGTGGATGTGAAGCAATAGCATCTTTTTTCCATACCCAGACAAGATCCCTTCAGTGGAACATTCTGTTTGCCTTAGAGTGCTGTGGCAAGGACAGCAGTGAATGACAAGGAGCATTTTTTTCTCTGTAGTTATCAGTTGGGTTCTTTCTGGCCCATTCAGAACTTGTGGTTTGCATTTGATGAGATAGAGGGCAAAACTGTTTGGGTGATGCACCCAAGGTGGTGCTCATCCAAGGCATGGAGAAAAGGGAAGAGAGTGCCTGGAGTGGTTACTGCCCGGATTTCCTCCTTCCCGGGTGTTGTACCTGGAATTCCAGCGCTGCAGTTCGGGTGATGAATCTCTAGATGGCGCCAGAGGCTTTCAGTAGAATTTGCCAGCCTTGGCAGTGGTGATCATAGAATCATAGACTGGTCTGGGCTGGAAGGGACCCCAAGGGTCACAGAGCTCCAACCCCCCTGCCACAGGCAGGGCCACCAACCTCCAGGCCTGGAGCTACACAAGGTTGCCCAGGGCCCCAGCCAACCTGGCCTTGAACACCCCCAGGGATGGGGCACCCACCCCCTCTCTGGGCAGCCTGTTCCAGCCCCTCACCACTCTCTCTGTAAAGAACTTCCCCCTAATATCTAATCTAACCCTTCCTTCCTTCAGCTTCACTCCATCCCCCTTGTCCTGCCATTATCTGCCCTTTTAAATTGAATCCCCTCCTGCTTATGAGCTCCCTCCAGGGACTGGCAGGCTGCAATGAGGTCCTCCCACAGCCTTCTCTTCTCCAGGCTGAACCAGCCCAGCTCCCTCAGCCTGTCTCCATAGGGGAGCTGCTCCAGCCCTCTGATCATCCCCATGGCTCCTCTGACCCCTCTCCAACAGCCCCACATCTTTCTTGTATTGGGGGCCCCAGCTCTGGACACAGGACTCCAGCTGGGGCCTCCCCAGGGCAGAGCAGAGAGGGACAATCCCCTCCCTGTCCCTGCTGCCACCCCTCTGCTGATGGAGCCCAGGATCCCATTGGCCTTGCCAGCTGCCAGAGCCACTGCTGGCTCATGTTCAGTCTCTCATCCACCACAATCCCCAAATCCCTCTCAGCAGGGCTGCTCTCCAGGAGCTCTTCTCCCAGGCTGTATCTATGGCTGGGATTCTTCTGGCCCAAGTGCAACACCTTAGCATCTGTTCAAGTGTGCAGCTACTTCCCAGCTTCTCCTCCTGGCCTTACACCTCTCTCAGTGAGTGTACTTGTGGGGAATGCTTGAGGCTTCCCTAGAAATCACTTTGGCCACACAGGAGGGTGTAGTTACTCTTCATGTGTACAACACACCAAATATTCCTTATTATTATGGTGTGTGTCAGATCATCTGGTCACAGAAGCACCAGACATGTGGCTCCACTTAAGAGACAGTGTGAAATGAGAGACAGGACTCCTGGTGCTGACGTTGCTGTGAGCTCTGGTCTGTGGGGAACTGACCAGGTTGGCTGGGGCCCTGGGCAACCTTGTGTAGCTCCAGGCCTGGAGGTTGGTGTCCCTGCCTGTGGCAGGGGGATTGGAGCTCTGTGACCCTTGGGGTCCCTTCCAACCCAGACCAGGCTGGGATTCTATGATTCTATGAACTGGATTGGCTTTTCTGTGTGAAACCACAGGAACTCCTGTGTTTCCATGCAACGCTGCAGCTTCCCAGCAGGGAGCAGTCTGCACACTTGCCTTCAGCTGCTGGGAATGAAGCCTGAGCAGTGACCTGGAAAGCTGTTCCAGTGCTCCTTTGCCTGTTCTGTTATGGGCATAGAGCCAGTGCTCCTGGCACCCCGGGTGGGCTAAGGAGAAACCATTGAACAAGTGGACTGTTTAAGATGACTAGGAAGAAGCATTTGGGAAAGGTTCTCAAGATAAAAACCATGACTGACTCCTTGCCCCTTGTCCAGATTCAGGACCTTTAAGCAGCTGTAGATCTGTGATGAGAGATTAGCAAAACTCTGTTGACTGGAGGTACATTTAATTTTGAAGAAATGCCTAAATTGTATGTTTAGAGGTCTCTTGGTAGAGGATGACCTTGGGTATGGGCACAGAGAGGTCACTGCTATTACCAAAACAGTAAAGGGACTATAGATACTGAACTATATATATATTTCAGTAATTATTCTGGTTCACTTAAGCAATGTTTAGAGCATCAGAAGGCCTGTGTCTCTCTTCTTCTCATCTATCCAGAGGACTTCTGGAAGAAAATGGAACATTACAGGGTTATCATGGGTAGAGATCTTTCTGCTCTGGCTCCCCAGGCATCTAGTTGTAGGGCAGAATTCTCACTGGCATTCCTCTGTCCTTAAGGTGGAGTAAAGGAGTGTGAGTGGTATCTTAACCTTCTTGGTATGTGCAGATGAGAGGGGATTCATGGTGATTACATCTCCAAAGGCCAGCTGAAGCCTTGTGTCAGAACAGATCAGAAGCAGCACATCTGACATTTATTTTTCCTTTCATGTTTACATTCCTCCCAGTGAGCTGACAAAAGTTCTGACTCAATGCCTGAAATGCTTGAAATTGCACAAGGTATAAGAATTCTTTTGGCCCTGATGATAAATTCCTTCTAGAAAAGAAACCTAAGAGGCACCACTACCCTGGGATAGATTGCATCCCCTCAGCAGTGCCAAGGGTGAGTGGGGTTTGGCCATACCAGGAGGTGAAGTCAGTCACAGGCTGTGAAATCCCAATTCTGAGATCCTGACAAGGCTGTAAATGTTTTGGGTTTGTTGGGTTTCTTGGGATTGGGGTTGGCTTTTTATTAACCAGGAGAGCACTGTCTGTTTATCAGGGGCTTCAAAAACCTGATCACTTTGTAATTAATTAAAGATTGGGTCAAATGTGGTGTTGTGGAAGGGACTATGCTTTATTTTTTAGAGGAGTTATTGCTTTGTAGGGGAATTAAATGCCTGACAGAGAAGAATTCCTGCAGTCTCCCTTTCAAGTCAGAATGCCACTTTGGAAAACATTAAGCAGCTTTGCTTACCTGCAGCTTGCTGCAGAAAAAGCTGCAAAAGAACCATTCTTCTTTGCCATTTTGCTGTGAGTGCAGCTGTTTAAAGCTTTCTAAAACCTCTGTGTGTCTGAGCTGCACAGTGAACTCTTCAAACTTGAGGCTGGAGTGACTCATTTTGGAACAGCCTCACAAATACTAGAAAAACTCCTGGATAAAAATAGCATGTGAAAAGAATTGGGTGTTGTGTGATGGCTTTGGGAGGAAGTTTTCCTTCCTAATCTTAAGATAAATTTTGGAAACCCTACTCAAGCCTTTGGAAAATGGGAGGCATGGAGAGCAGCAGGGTTATATCTGAAGACTCACAGTGTTACCTATTTTCCACCCAGTTGTTAGAAAATGGTCCTCTTGCACCCTGGTCATTGTGATTTCCAACTTAAGAAATGCCACAGCTTCCCTGTGAGATTTGTCTTCATTTAAATAAGCTGGTTTTAATTTAAACAAGCTTAAGCTTTAATTTAAAATAACCTTGTAAAATAAAGATACCACACAACCCAGATCAGATTGGTTGGACTTTTTAATAAATAGCTTTATTTAGGCTATCCACCCTTCTGTTGTTTCTAGTTTAGTTCAGTTCTGCCCATCAATCCCTCTTGAGATGGCTGAAGAGTCTGCCCAGCAGGTTTTATCCTGATATGGGGCCAAGCAGCATCATTTTTCTTTCCTGGTGTGAATTTGGCCAACTGATCAAGACTCTGCAGCACAACCTCCTTTGCTTTTCCTGCAGGTGGCTCCAGAAATAGAGCCATGCTGCTTGATCTATCCTTAGGTGTACTGTTCCTCAGTCTTAATTTGGGTTAGTGCTGCTCTGAACCCTTGGTTATAGAGGAGTTTGGTTGTGCAGGCAGGGCAGTGCTGGCTGGAGCCTTCAGCAGAGGATGGTTTAGGGTGCATTCTTTTGGGGAAGTCTGGATTATGATGTGTCAAGTTGTGTGAGGTTCCTCTGAAATGTATGGGAGATAACATCACTCCAGAAAGGTCAATCTGTGGCTTTTATTATTGTAGTGATCCCCTGTTTATATGATAACAATTCCAGCTTCCCTAATTTGCTCTTGGCTTATGTGGTTTCAATTGAGAAACAGGAGACATCTGTAAACAAATGTTTTGTAATGCAGACAGGGAGGTGGAAAAGAGGGGAACTTGGAAGCCAGAGCTGACATCTCCTCCTGAGCATGAGAAACTCATGCTCCCAGTTGAAGTGGTGGGTACTCTCCTTCACCCAGTCCCATCAGACAACGTTCCAGTTCACAGCTTCCCCTGGGAAATACTAAAATAAGGCTTCTCTGAACTGCTGGTTCAGTGGTGCTATCCCCTCTGCTGGGTTCCTGTACTTCATTCCCCTCCTTCCTCAACACAGGCAGAGTGACATCCCACTGCAGGCAGAGGAAATGGTGCAGAGTCTCCTCAGAAGCAAAACTCGTTGTGATGCAGGTTTCTATAGAGGACAATAGCTGGACAGGTTTGTGGATGTTAGAGCAGGCCTTGGTTATACCTGAGGGATGGAAAGGGAAGTGATTGTAATGGATTAAGCTTGAGGAAAAAATGGTTACAAGCAGTTGTAAGCTGCACTGGGAAGAGTGAACTTCTCCAAGGCCTCAGAGATGGACAGGATGAAGGAGGTGGGTTCTCTGAGGGGATTCAACTTTTTAAAAGGGCAGATAATGGCAGGACAAGGGGGGTGGATTAAAGCTAAAGGAAGGAAGGGTTAGATTAGATATTAGGGGGAAGTTCTTTACAGAGAGAGTGGTGAGGGGCTGGAAGGGGCTGCCTAGAGAGGGGGTGGGTGCCCCGTCCCTGGGGGTGTTCAAGGCCAGGTTGGATGGGGCCCTGGGCAACCTTGTGTAGCTCCAGGCCTGGAGGTTGGTGGCCCTGCCTGTGGCATGGGGGGTTGGAGCTCTGTGATCCTTGGGGTCCCTTCCAACCCAGACCAGTCTATGATTCTGTGCTGCTGGATTGGTGCAGGTGTCCTGGTTTGCTGGTGGGTTTGGAGAAGTTCATTCCCTGATGGCTTTGCAGAGGCTTGTGCAAGTAGCAATCAGAGGCAGCATGACTGTAGTGTGATTTCTGCCCTTGGACACTTTCTCTCAGATTTATTCTTTAAATATATCAGAATTCAGAAAATGAGAACTTGTTATGTTATGAGATTCAACTGTGATGAGCTAAAAGTGTGTTTCAAGAAATGGTTGCTCAGCTTCAGCTCCCTTGGGATTTAACCTTCCTGCTGCCAAGTCTCATTTACTGGAAAAAAAAAAAAAAGCAATTGTACAAAAAATAGTTGAAATTACTGACATGCAGTTCTTCTTCCTTCCCACTTGTTGGGTAATTGACTTGTCCAGACCTTTGGCTTAAATCAAGAGACAGCTGGACCTGCCCTTCTTATCTGGCAATAAACCTCCTAGCAAGACTGAAGTTACCCTTTACAGTTTTGTAGGGAAATATTTGGTAGTAATCTCTTGCCTGTCTTCCTGACCTCCTGATGTGAATTCCAACTCCCAAGTCTAGCCTGACTCCCTCTAAAGTTAGTCTTTGAATTTAAAAAAGGCAAATTATTTGCCTGTTTATCCTGTGGATGGCAACTTAACCTTTATGAACTGCAGACTTTTCACTGGGCAGAAACCCTGAAGTAAGTTGTTAGGGCTTGGTTGCAGTGCAGCACCATTTCTGATATGGTTTCCAGCTTATTGATTGAAACTGCACATTTGAAATGGAACTTAGATCATAAGAAAGTCCAGTCATCAAAGGTTGCACAACTAATGGCTGTTAGGCCCTTCACAGTGGAAAATCATAAGTCTCCATTCAAGGGCACTGGGTGAATTGGGTGTCATTAAACTCCTCTCAAGCCATTTCTTAAGAACCCATCTTATTTATAATCATGAAGACCTGCTTATTTATGACATGGTCATCTCCACAGTAGTTTCCTGTATTTAATTTCCCCAGAAACAGTATTTTTTTTTGCAAAATGGATGGATGGTATCCTTAATTTCCATCTCTCTGCTAGGTTAAGGTCCAGGCTTAGAGAAGACTGAACTTCTGTTTGCAGTAGTCTGTTCTGCTTGGATGAATCCTCAGGACTCACAAGGGTCTGATTTGAGTAAACACTTGCCCAAAACATGTATTTGAGCCTCACTGAAGGTCCAAAAGATCTTTGCAGAGAGAGGAAGAAAGCTTGGATTGTGGCCAGTAAAGTGTTTAAATGGCTTGTCCAAGGCTTCTGAGGAAAAAGTGAGTGTGGAGATGAGAAGAGGATTTAAAGGCTTCTCATTTTCCTTGAGCATTCTGTGTTCAGGGGGGAAGATGCAAGTCTAGGCTTTGGTGGGACAGGCTTGCTGTTGCTGTTTGTTAAGAATAAAGTGTTTGTGGTAATGCTGTGATTTGTGTCAGCAAAGTGATCCACTGGTTTGTGGGGTGAGGTATGTGTCTGTGTGCTTCCCAGCAGCCTCACAGAAGTGCAAGCCCTGATGGTGACCAAGAGGAAGGTGACACCAGTGTGGTGCATTCAGTGCTGTCAGCATTTCCTCCTGCATGCAGAATGCAAACAAGTCCAGGGCAGCCTTGCCCTTAATGTCAAGGAATCTGCTGAGAACTTAGAAACAACCATGTCCAAGACACTTTCTGAGAGCTTGCATGTAGGGAGACACAATCCAGGCCATGGGCACAGAGTCAGCTGCAGGAGTTGACTTGTCTGTGATGCTGGCAGGCACGCTGTCTCCAGAGGCTCTGTAAACAGGTAGTGGTTTGGGAGACACAACTTGTAAGGACTGGGGTGGGTTGGAAGGAGTATCCCAAGGGTGTGCAGGTTGTGCCCTGTTCTCTCATCACTCTGTCTGCTTAGAAGCCTCAGGGAGGTGTGGCAGCCTGTGTTTGCTGTCTGAAAATAGCATTCTCTGTCGTCAGAAAAAACCCCACTCTGTTTGTTTTGTGGGTTTTTTGGGATGTAAAGGGCTGAACTGGCTGTGCCAGTGGGTGAGGCCATTGAGCTGAACAGTGTTGTGCCACCCATCCTGAAGCAGAACTGTAGATGTGGTAGGGTTCCTTTTGGAAGGCCACCATCTCTTGTAGCAGAGGAAGCAAGCTCTTCTCTGGTTTCCCTTGCAGACCTGTCTGTCAATACCTGACATCAAGACAGCATTCAGTGACTGCATTAACAAAATTGGGAAGAGAGACTGCCTGACACAAGCCTGCTCTGCTCTCACTGGGTAAGTATGGGAATGGATGGTGGTGTGGTTAACTGAGCAGCTGCAGGGTGGTGTTACCCAAACAGAGCAGTATGATAGGATTTAATAACCCTTGAAAGGGAGCTGAGCTTCCCTCCCAGCTGTGACAGCTACTTGCACAAGGTCAATAACTTCATCTCTACATCCTCCCTATAAAACTCAATGAAAATGTACTACTGGCATAGAGCAACAGGACCTGGAGGCACATGGAGAGGTGGTTTCTTGTCCTTTATCATCCCTTCTCTGCATGGAGAATTGATGTATGCTGATGTATGCATAGTAACATACAGAGCACAGCATAATCTCTGCAGCTGTTGGCTTGCTGCAGCTCCTGGCTTTTATGTAAGAAGTCTGTTGAAAATACAGCATCAGAGAAATGAGTGGTGTTCACTGCTGGCAGAGTAATTATGCTCTTGCTTTCTTATTTTCTGGCATGCAGATGACCTTTGATACATACATACTATAACAGTCTCTGAGAGTGACCTTACACTGAGGATGCCTGTGGTTTAAGATCCAATTACTAGAAAAGACTTGAAATTTAGGAGAATGTGATTCTTCTTCAGGCCTGCACAGCTGCATGCCACAACCTTGACCCATCCACTAGATTCTGGGTATCTTAGCATCACTGTTGCACATTGAGTCTTGCAATACTTTGGTTACACTTTCAGTTCTTTGGGTGAAAAGTGCTGTTTGGCATAAGTCAGTGGTTTCAGAGAGCTGGAAACACTGCTGGTTGAGTTACCCAGAGCTTTGAGATTTGTTCCTTTTTAAATCTAGAAGGCAAGCTGTATTATTATACAAGCTACTGCAAAGGCTAAGAAAAGCTTCTTCTTAAAGCATGAGAAAAATCTCTTGTCTGCATTGCTGAGAATCAAATGCCATTAAGCAAATGAATGACCACAAGAACAATGGTTAAGCACTGACTGGAAGAGAAGTATTAGATAATAATCTTATGAAATGCAACCTTTTCAGTTGTTGTGGGATTTGTACAAACAGTTCTAGTTTTGATCTCCATGGAATTTCCTTTTGAAATTTCAGTTTGAGTTTGCACTTTAGAAAAAAAAAAAAATAGTAATTGTGGAAGTCCTGCCTGGGAAGCTGAGCAGGGCACTGAGCTGGTGACTTCCTTGGCAGCCCCAGCACAGATGATTACAGAAAGTTGGAGTCAGGGTTGGAAGATGAGATAAAACTAACTTGTTGCAAAATAACCTCAAACCAGTTGACTGTCAAGTGGTTTGATGCTTGTTCATCCCAAGGTTTCCACAGAGTTCACAGAATCACAGAATCCCAGGGGTTGGGAGGGCCCTCCAGAGCCCATGGGGTCCAGCCCTCTGCCAAAGCAGCTCCCCAGCTCATATTGCACAGGGGCTGGAATCTCTCCAGAGATGGAGACTCCACACCCCCTGGGCAGCCTGTCCCAGGGCTCCCTCACCCTCACTGGGGAAAAGTTCTTCCCTATCTTGGTGGGGAACTTCCTCTGCTCTGACTTGCAGCCATTCCCCTTGTCCTGTCCCCACAGACACTGAGAAGGGGCTGGCCATTCCCCCTGCATTCCACCCTTCAGATATTGATAACCATTAATAAGGTCCCCCCTGAGTCTTCTCCTCTCCAGGCTGAACAGCCCCAGCTCACTCAGCCTTTCCTCACAGGGGAGATGCTCCAGGCCCTTCAGCATCTTCCTAACTGGCAGCTAATTACAGTGGATGTAGATTTGTACAGACCCCAGAAAAATAAAGGATGGTGTTTACATACAGAGTTAAATCAGATCCCCATTGTTGGCATGGATGAGGAACTAACAGTAATGCCAATAAATAACTGCAGGGCAGAACCCTTCACTTGCTCTTGTAAGAACTCAATTCCATGAGCCTTGTTCTTGGTTATTTGTTGTGTTTTGCTTTGTTAATCTTGTCTACTTGTCTTGCTTCCTTAGCAAAGGAGTGAACGAGGGCATTGAGTGGATGGTGAAGTGTGTGGTGAGGAATATTCACCGGCCCCCAAGGAAGAAGGACATCACGTAAGAGAGTCCCAGGCAGCCAAGGAATGGACAGGCTTTCCCACACAGATCTGTGTTCCCTTTAAAGAAGGTGGTTGACTGGATTCCTATTACACCTGATTCTTCCCTAAGTTTGGAGACATTCTCTTTCTGTGTCTAAAAAAAACTTGAACAAAGGATTCCAGCTGGGTGGGGGGTGGGAATCTCTTCCATTAAGTATTGAGGCCACTTGGCCTTAGAACATAGACAAAGTGGCCATCTACACTTTGTTGCAGATGCAAAGGACTTAATTTTCTACTGTATTACTTTGTGATTCTTGGTTTGTTAGTCTGACAGGCCAGTGACATGAAGGAACTGTGCAGGTGAATGTGAAAGGGGAGGGAGAGCTTGGAGAATGGGTGTCCCTTCTGACTGAGAAGCTGCGTTGCTGCTCCAGCCCCGTGGTTACGATAGGTGGTGTTACTGGCCCTGTTATGCTGCTCTTTGTATGATGGGGAGAGACAGTGTTGATGGTAACTCAGTTTTCAGTTTGGCACGTTGATTTGTAACTTTTGCCTGTGGTAAAATGCAGATACAGAAGCCAGCAACTGCACAATGGGACTGTTTAAATGGGTATTTTTAGTAGGACATGAACTCCAGCAGCACTGCCTTGCTTTGACTGCCAGTCTCTCTGTTGTGCATTCTCTTTCATTGTAAGAATAATTGGTATCTTCTGTAACTGGAATGAATTGAGGCCCTTTCTGTGATCTTTCTAGGCTGAAAGCTGAACCTCTAGGCAGGGAGGAATCAGTATGCAATAAAGCTTCCTACTTCTTTGAACTTCTCTTGCTGAAACAAGTGATGTTTGGAAATGTTGGTAATTAGCCCTCTAGATTTTTGAAACTCAAGAAAGAACAGAAATCAGCTCTCAGAGGCAAATAGTGCTCACTTATGTAGCCAACCCAGCTACATAATGTGCTGACATATCATTAATGTTTCTCCAAACCTCTCTTTCTACATGTATTTTACAGTGCTTTGGCAGTGGGTGTTGCTCTTTGCGTGTTTTAGTTACTCCTGGCACCAGTGACCATTCTGTGCTATTTGCTCACATGACTAAGGGGACGTTAATCAAGCTCTGTTTGAGCAAGCTGGACAGTAGTACTCACTTAAAGATGTTTGGCATCTCTTGAAGAGCTTTCAGCTCATTTTTCTGTGTGCAAGTTGTAATTTTTTTTTAATAGAGTATCTAACTCATTCCTTCACATTTGGGTCAGAGTGTGAGAGCAGCTGGACTGTGTCATTAAGCACATGAAGTCAGTGGAAATAATTGCATACTGGAGAGCAGAATCTTCTCAGTAACACTCAAGATCACAGAATCCCAGGGGCTGGAAGGGACCTCCAGAGCCCATGGGGTCCAGCCCCCTGCCAAAGCAGCTCCCCAGCTCATATTGCACAGGGGCTGGAATCTCTCCAGAGATGGAGACTCCACACCCCCTGGGCAGCCTGTCCCAGGGCTCCCTCACCCTCACTGGGGAAAAGTTCTTCCCCATGGTGCTGGGGAACTTCCTCTGCTCTGACTTGCAGCCATTGCCCCTTGTCCTGTCCCCATAGACACTGAGAAGGGGCTGGCCATTCCCCCTGCATCCCACCCTTCAGCTATTGATAACCATTAATAAGGTCCCCCCTGAGTCTTCTTCTCTCCAGGCTGAACAGCCCCAGCTCACTCAGCCTTTCCTCCCAGGGGAGATGCTCCAGGCCCTTCAGCATCTCCTCAGCCTCCTCTGGACTCTCTCCAGGAGATCCCTGTCTGTTTGATCCCAGGGAGCCCAGCACTGGACCCAACACTCCAGGTGGGGCCTGACCAGGGAAAGATAGGAGAAGACCAGGCAAACTGTCAGATAAGATATCAAATCCCTTTCAGTTGCTTGCTGTTGTTGGAGCAGGTGATAAAACACAGTACCTGAGCTTGAATTGGAGTGGTCCCAGTGTCATTGTCATATCCTAGAAGAATTAAACTATAGTAGATCTAACTCAAGAGATTTTATTAGGCTCCTTTTAGACCTGGTGACCCATCTCAGGTTTCTGGTGCACTCTGTGAATGTAGAAGATCACTCACCTGCTGTAAGAAGTGGCTTGTTCTCTAGGTGCTCCATGTGATGAAGGGCTGAGTGCTTCAAGTGTACAGAAGCACTGGACAGGGGGTGGCTGTGGATTGTAAGAGCTCTGTCCATAGCCACCTCTGAAAGCCTGAGTATGCTCAAGGTACCTCTGTGGTTCTGGCTCTGATTTTGGTTGGCAGGGTTGGTGCTAACAATGAAACTGAAGATGTCAACCAGTGACTGCTGGATGAAAGTGCCCTGCTGAGAGACAAACCACTTAAGTAACTTGCAATGTCTGTTTAATGGGACACCAGGGGTTTTCCATGCTTTCCACATACTCTTCTCAGATCCCTTTCCTCTCCCTGATTCCCTAGGAGACCAAACAGTTTTGAGCTCGAGGCCATGGTTGTTCTCACAAGTTTCTAGACACAGACAGGGCTTTGTGGCACATGTCTTAAATTAAAGAAGACATTTTGACTTCATTCCAAGTTCTCCAAAGTGGGTGAGTCTTTCACCCAGAAGGATGCATCAGCTGGGATACAGAAGTATGAGCGTGCTCTGACGTCCACACAGCACTGGGGAGGATTTCTCTGAAACTGGTAGTGAAGAGTTCAGTGTCATTCAGGGTTACCTCCCAGAGCAGTAACAGCAGCTACTTGGTGGGATGCAGAGGTGCAGCTGCTTGGCTCCCACAGTCTCCTTTAGGAAACAGCTTCCCAGTCAGATTTTTCCACCTTTACAGATAAAGTGCACCTACTTGATCCTGTCAGAAGATTTCCTGAGTGCTGGGGAAGCCCAGCAGGTAACAGCCAAGCCAATTGTTCAGTTTCTTTGGTGTGTCCTCCATGCTGCAGCATGACTGCAATGAAGGAATTCTGCTTAAGCAGCTGACAGGTGCAAGATAAAGATCTGGCTCTGCAAGCACAGCTTGGACCTGGAACCCCATCATCATGGGGCATGTGCAGCTTCCATGAAACACAATGCTGTGCTACTCAGTCAGCTGGGGGCTTTGGTTGCATCTGCTCTGTATGGCTACACAAGGACACTGAAGACCTCCTCCTTCAGGTGGGTTTGTTGCAGCTTCAGTCTCTATAAGCACACTGCTAATGATGCCCCAGTACAGACCAGTGGAATAAAGACCAAACTGACATGGAAAAGTAGTCTGAAAAGGGCCAGTAGTCAATAAGCACCACTAAAAACAATTCCCACTGGGATGGTCTAAGGTGATATGCCAGTAGCTGATAACTATTTAACATATTGATCAGTAGTTTGATAATTGATCATATGTTAGACTTGTGCTTTATGTGAGTCCTTGCAGGACACACAGACTCTTGTTTAGAACACTTTTGCATTGCACATCAGCCACCTGCAAGACCTCCAGCCAAGGTGGGGACTGTGTTTCTGAGCAGTTCAAATGGCATCAGTCTTTGGGGGTTCTGATAGTTTGCAGGGCCCTGTTTTGCCTGTGCCTGTCCACAGCAGTTTATTTCTCTGAAGAGATGCTTTGTCTTCCCAAGGTGAAACAGCTTCATAATCAGTACTGAGTAATCTCTTTCTCCTTTAGCTTTACAGTGAGATAAAGCTATGTGTCTAATAATGATGGTAGTTATTCCACTTGCCTTATTTGAACATTGGCAGAAGCTTAGCTTTCTCTCACCCATCTGGAATTTCCCTGCCATGCCAACATTAAATAGCTGTTAGCAGCAGGAGGCAAGAGTGGGCCTTAAAAGAAAAACACAAACCCCACTTGGGGTGCTTTGGAGTACTCTGTGAGGCACAGTGCTATCCACACACTGGCAATTCCACCTTCCTTTGGAACTTTGTGCTGGTGGTACCTAATCCTGCCCCATCCTGGTGCAAGGCAACAAGGACGTGTTGGCCTGATGCTCTGCTGCTTAGAAATGCTGATTCAGATCTTACTCCACTCACTGTGACATCCCAGCTCACAGAACTAGGAGAAATACCAGGACAAATAAGACCTGGCTTTGTACTAGGTCCTGTTAAGGCTCTGCTCAGCACTGTCTGTTGCAGAGCAAGGTGAAGAAACAACTGGGAAGCACATATGGGGCATGTGCCCCAGCCATTCTTCCTACTCTGTTACACTGAAGTCAGCCTATAGCAGCAAAGTAGACTTAACAACCTCCTCACTGCTCTAGGTTTGGGGTTTTTTTGTCTCTTCTTCCCTGTCTTCCTTCCTCTGCCACACCATTTGTACACCAACATGTGCAGCACATCCTTCAGCTCACATAAGGTAAGGACCTGCCTTTACACACTGCAGAGGGGAATCTCAAGGGAAAGGACACTTCACTCCCAGCAGAATGTGGAAGTTTGCTTCTCCTCAGTGATGATGGTATTGAAGTTGGGCATTAGTCATGGTTTCCAGAAGTGTGTGCTCATGAATAACTAACTGAGGTATATTGGAAAATGTAAGTCCTCAGCTCAAAACCTGATCCAAGTCCTTGAAGGTCTCTGAGTTGATTGAGGCACTTCATTGTTTTCTCCAAGTGTCTTCGAGGACTTTTCTGCTTGCAAGTGGTGTTTGTTCAAGGAGAGAACATCTAGAGGGATCTGCTAAGAAAGGCAGAGTGGTGACCAGTATCCCTTTAAAGTAGATAGTAACTGGCTGCCCCAGACACCCCTGTCTGCACGTAAAGGAAGGTGGGTGCTGCCTCTGCCTACAGCTCTGTGCTCCCCAGTTTTTACCAAAAGAAGCACCACAAATTGAATTTCCCTTCAGTCCTAGGACCATTTGCAGAGGCTGAAGGAAAATGCTCCCACCTGTTTGTCTCCAGGTTTCCCAAACCCCATTTGGACAATGGAGAAGCAGGCTGGCTTGGCCCTGCCCTGGGGAGAGGTTATCAGTCAGTGCCCTCTCAAAAACCCCTCATGGCACAGTTCTCTCTTGAAAATTGGCTCAAATGTATCTACCAGGAGATAAGAGGCAGGGGAGAGGTGAGAAGAGCCTTTTCCCTCTGCCAAGCTTTCACTGGGACAAAGGCTACCAGAGAAACTAGAGCAGGTGCTTTTTCAGCCTGGAATTTTATCCACCTTGGAAATCCCACATGAAACATTCCTGGTGTGTAGCAGAGATTATTTTGTTTGCTGGACCTCAGGCATTTCCTCCAGCATTGTCCTTCAGTTTTGTTTCTTGTGCTTCTGAAATCCCTTAGAGAGTTGTTTTTCTGTTCCTCTGGTAAAACCAGCTTCCATGACAACTACCAGGGGCTTTCCAGTAGTTTCTCTATGCATGCTTTGGCTTTTCTATATCCAAACCCACTTCACAGGGATCTAGTCCCACCTATCAGCAGTGCCTGCTCTCACACAGCTTCACCTCCACAGCTTAAATGTAGTCACAAGCCTTCACCCACCAGGCTCCAGAAGGGAATGCTGATTACATTTGCTAATTAAAAAGGAGAAAGGAAAGGAAGGAAGGACTTAAAGCAGTCAGAACCTGGTGTGAGAACCTGAGGACTGGCCCAGAAAACTTGGGCAGCTCAGGATGCAGCATCACAGGCAAAATGACCTAGATTTCTTCCATAAACTAGGTGCTCATCAAGTGGAGACAAGAAGAGGAGGAACGTTGGCAGGGAATTCCACAGCTGTGGAATTCTGCCTGGCATTTCTTTTTAAACACATCAAATCCCTTTCTTGAGGCAGGAATCTCCTCATTCCTTCTCAGTTGTGCTCTCTTCTTAAAGCTGAAGGCTGCTGGTTCCAAAGGAGTTTCAAATGTCAGTGTAGCTAGTGGTGTCCTCTGTTGAGTCCCACGTTCCCCACAGCCTTTTTTGGGGCTGTCTCTGCAGCAGCCTCATGTTTCCCTCAGTCATGTTTTCACAGGCTGTCAGAAGGCAGCATGAAGATGAGGCAGTAGATATATTTGCCTAAGAACTCACAGGATGAAGCATCCTTTCCTTGAAAGAAGCTCCTTGCTGGGTGACTCTGTAGTAATCTTTACTCATGGCACGAGCTCATGTGTAGTAACACCTTGTGGTGCATGTCCATAGATGGTATGATCTTTCTGACATCCATATATCTACTTGCACTCCAGCCAGCCAGCAGTCTGTCAACAGCTGCTCCCTGCTCCTGTGGCCATAGAATCATAGAATCACAGACTGGGCTGGGTTGGAAGGGACCCCAAGGGTCACAGAGCTCCAACCCCCCTGCCACAGGCAGGGACACCAACCTCCAGGCCTGGAGCTACACAAGGTTGCCCAGGGCCCCAGCCAACCTGGCCTTGAACACCCCCAGGGACGGGGCACCCACCCCCTCTCTGGGCAGCCTGTTCCAGCCCCTCACCACTCTCTCTGTAAAAAACTTCCCCCTAATATCTAATCTAACCCTTCCTTCCTTCAGCTTTAATCCACCCCCCTTGTCCTGCCAGTCTCTGCCCTTTAACAAGCTGATTCCCCTCCTGTGTCTCTGCTCCCTTCAGGGACTGGCAGGCTGCAGTGAGGTCCCCCCACAGCCTTCTCTTCTCCAGGCTGACCCAGCCCAGCTCCCTCAGCCTCTCTTTGTAGGGCAGCTGCTCCAGCCTTCTGATCATCTCCGTGGCTCCTCTGACCCCTCTCCAANAGAGCCACTGCTGGCTCATCCCCCACAATCCCCAAGTCCCTCTCAACAGGGCTGCTCTTCAGGAGCTCTTCTCCCAGTCTGTATCTGTGTCTGGGATTCCTCCAGCCCCAGTGCAACCCCTGACCCTTGGCAGTGTTGAACCTCATTAGGTTCCCCTGTCCCATCTTTCCAGGCTGTCCAGATCCCTCTGGATGGCTCCTTTCCTTCTGGGGTGCCAACCACACCACTCAGCTCGGTGTCATCTGCAACATGACAGGAGCAAGGATCCTAGATTAACAGAGTACCAGGTTGGAAGGGATCTCAAGGATGATCTGGTCCCCCCTTTTTTCTTTGGCAGAAGCTCCATCTGAACAAGATGGCCCAGCACCCCATCCAGCTGAATCTCAAAGAGTGGCCAGTGTTGGGAAACCCACTGCTTCCCCAGGGAGATTATTCTGAAGGCTGGTTGTTCTCCTGGTGAAAAATTCTCCTCTTGTGTCCAATTGGAATGTCCCCAGAAGTAACTTGTACCCACTGCCCCTTTTTCATGTGACTCCTTGCAAAAAGGGGGTCTCCATCTCCTTTGTAGCTGTCCTTTAAGTACTGGAATGTGGTGGTGAGGTCTCCCCTGAGCCTTCTTTTCTCCAGGCTGAACAAGCCTGGTTCTCTCAGCCTTTCCTCATACAGCACGCTTCCCAGTCCCTGGATCATCCTGGGAGCCTCCTCTGGACCTTCCCCAGCCTGTCCACATCTGTTGTGTATAGTGGGGACCAAAACTGAGCACAGTATTCCAGGTGTGGCCTGGCAAGTGCTGAGTGGAGTGGGATAATGAGTTCTTTATCTCTGCTGGTGATGCCCTTGGTGCAGCCCAGCACCCTCTTGGCTTGCTTTGCTGCTGCAGCCCACTGTTCACTCACACTGGGCTGCTTATCCTCCAGGACCCTCTGCACAGAGATGCTCTCCAGCCAGGTGGATCCCAGCCTGTGCTGCACTCCTGGATGACATTTCCCCAGGTGCAAGACCTTACACTTGTCCTTGCTGAAGATTTCATAAGGTTCTTCCAGCCTACCCAGGGCTTCCTGCACAGCACCTCTCCCTTCCAAAAGGTCTGCTTCCCCACTCAGTTTGGCATCACCCACAAACTTCATTCAGGTGCACTTGATCCCATCATCCACCCAGGTCACTCAGGAAGATGTTAAACCCACCCAGCTCAAACCTGTGTTCCTCAGACACCATCACCAGCCACCAGCCAGGCCTGGGGCGTGAAGCACAAGCAAGAAGCTCCACACAGCTGTTGCCCTCACTGCTGCTCTGCCTGAGAGCTGGGGGAGGCAGCTCCCAGTGTCCCACAACCACAGCATCGTTTAGCAAGAGCTTTGGCATTTGATGAGCACATCCTTGGGCTGCATGGATGTCACACTAAACGTTTGGGGGAACTAATTCAACCCTCAGGTTGGCTGTAGCCTTACCCCATCTCTGTTGAGCGTACAGCAGAAGCACTCTTCTGAGGAGAAACTGAATTTCCTTGTAAAACTAAGAGCATCCTTAAATGCTTTCCTGTAACAGGAACCCACGGAGTTGCTTCAGTTGTGTCCCTGCTGGTGTTCCAGTCCAACCCATAGCCAGGAACTCCTCTGCTACTTCTCAGAAGTCAAATAACCTGATACCATGTCATGTGGAGATTCCTTTTAGCATTATTCTTGAGTCACACTCAACACACAGACACACTCCCCAAGGGTTGTCAGAGATAAGTCGTAAAGAGGAATAAGGAATTTGTTGTTCCCTGAAGCAGCTGTGGCATACAGCACCTCCTCACTTCCTACTCCTTTGGCAGTGGAACCAGTACACAGGCAGTGGAACCAGTACACAGGCAGCCCCCATATCTCACACCAAGGTGTTACTGGGTGCCCCTGTTCTGTGACCAAAGCTCATGGCTCATTCAGATGGGCTTTTCTGTTGGGGAACAAGATGGCCCATGAGGTACCAAGGGGTTTCCTACCCTCTTGAAGACTTTCTGTTACATGTGCTGCAGCACACATAATGCCCCATCCATGGACCAGCACGCTGTTAGCAGCAGGCCTTTGCTCTGGCACTGCAAGCAGCTGGCACCTGGGGAAGGACAACCCCTGAATTGAAAGCAACTGATCCTGCTTGGCTCCATCCTCTGCGAGGATCTCCCAAGCCTGCACCCACGTCCTCACTGTGTTGGAAATTTTGACAGCTCATCTCCATGGAGAAGAGGCAAGATCACAGGACCTTTCACACCACGGGCTGTGAAAGACCTAGCAACTGCCCTGTGAGTACAGCTGTTGTATCAGAGGGCAGAAGATCTCTGTAAACAAGATGTGCTGAATCACAGGCTAGGTTGTTCCTGCGTGACATCATGTCAGTGCACAGCACATGAAACTGGGTGAAAGAAGAACTTGGGTTTGATCTTGTCAGAGCTGATGTGTTCTCTCAGGTTCAGAGTCATGAAGTGGGGAATGTACACTCCTATTCTTATCTTCCAAGTTTCCCAACTGAGGAGTCCTTGTCTTAAGTTCTGGGAAGACTGAGAGAAGTCCAATAAATCACCTACCAAGCTCCAGTATCACAGGAGGAAGTCCAGAGACAGAAATAGAAAGCAGCATTGGGGAAACTCTACGATCTGACTGCGGATGGACAGAGACATTGGAGCATGTCCCCAAAGCCAAGCTGAGCTCTCCAACTCTTCACCTGGTCCCTTAGGCTTCAGAGTCAAAACCAGCCTTAAGCCCAGAGACCTGAGACTTGGCAGCAGCACCCAGATCACCCAGGTCCCATCCTTGCTGATGGCGTGGCCTCGTAGTGAGAGCTGGGATGTCATTCCCTGCACTTCCATAGCAACAGGACCACATCTTCCCAACCCCGCTCCCCTGTGTCACAGCTACAGCACAACCAGAGCTCTGCTATGTCCAGAGCAGCTGGGAAAGCCCCAAACCAAGCACAGGACACCACTGGCACCTGGTGTGTTGGTTGCCTGGTGCTCTCTCAGTTGAGCAGTGGGAAGGGATGCCTCAATTCTCCCCCACATCCTTACAGCCCTACGAGGTCTCTGATTTCCACCCCTGCTTAGTCACTGAGGCACAGCAGGCTGTTCTAGCCCTCTCCCTAAACATTGTGTAAGATGGAAAATGCCATTGTTCTTAAAGAGTAAGCAAACAGTTGTTTTGGGAAGCCTCCTACTTTATGTTGACCCAGATAATAACACATAAAGTGCTTGTGGTTCTAAGCAGCGAGGGTGTTGTGTAAGGATGTTATAGCTGTAGTTGTTCCAAGCTTCCTGACCGTGTTTCCCAGAAAACTGATGTAAGCTAAAGGGCATAGAAGGTTTACTAATATATTCTATTTTTATTCAAGCTAAGAGGGAGCAGTGCCCAGGCCTGAGCGTTATAGACTTAATACCTTGGGAGCAAATCCAGGGGAGCCAAACAATGGCTGAACAAAGAGAAAAAAAAAGGGCTTTAGGTGGGAGCCTGTTCGCTGGGTGAATTCCTGTCACTGACCTTTAAAGCCTTTTGGGGCAAAAGCAAGCTTTTCTGTAAAGGACAGCTGTCCTTGCTTGGGGCCAAGCACTGGCAATCCATGACCACTGGCCTGTTGTGCTCCGTTACCCCCACAAGAAACCGGATCCATGGTTAATAAAATGAATTTCATGCTAGTGTTTCCTTAGATCCCTTTTAACTATTGACTCAGTGCTGCAGCACTGGCCAGACAAGTCTGCTGGGTGCTAAGTGCTCCCAGATAACTGAATCTACTTGGGGCCATCGTGGATGAAAGGTGCTGTCACCTGCTCTCGCCTTACACAGCAGCAGGCAGCATATGGTGCTTACTGCAAAGTCCTCTGAAGAGCCTGGAAACATGGAACCTACAAAGCCCATCACATTTTACAAGGGATCAATGTGGGCAAGAGAAGGGGCAGGAGGGGAGGACCCCCCCCCCCAGCCCACACTGCACCCCAAGACCAGGTGCAGCTCTGAAGCAGGACCCTTCAGCATTGTAGGATCATCAGGCTGCCAGAACCTTCTGAAGTTCCTTACTAGGAGTAATCCTGACAAAGCAAACTGTTTCCCTTTCATTAATGCTTCTCATCAAGGTTTTTATATTTGCATTAAAAGGATTTATCAGTTGGGTTCTGGTTTTGGTTCCCCTGGGGCAAATAATCCTCATTTCATCCAAAGAAATACTCTGAAGTGTGATCAGGAGCCAGAGGCTCACCCAGCTCTGGCTGGGTGCAGGTCAATGGGCAGGAGCCACACTCAGCCCAAGATCACTCGGCTCATCTCCTTACCTGGCACACTGAACCCACAGCAGCCTGCTGCCCTCACCTCCCAGCCCCCTGTGTCCCACCAGTCCTCTCACCTCCCAGCCCGCTGTGTCCCACCAGCCCAGGCCGGGTACATGTCAGGTTGGCTGTGCTTTCTTTCCTTTGCTCTTTGAGACATCCCAGCTCAGGCAGCTCCTTCAACATTGAAAGGAAGAGAAGTTATAAACTGAGGAGGGGGAAGAATGGAGGGCAGAGGAATGAGGGGTGGGAGACACATGTGGGTAGCAGGCTGCTAGCAGCTGAGTCCAGCCACAGGGCTCTGGGTGCTGTGAGACAAGACCTGCCCTGGGCAGAGCAAGCCAAGCTCAGTGCCCCAGTGCAGCCACCATGCTTACCAGTGCCACGGAGCTGGTGGGTGCCCCTCAGCAACTGCTCTCTGTAAAAACAAGGCTGCAACTTCTCCGTCTCTCATGCTTGTTTTGAGGCTTCATCCCCTGAAAGCCCTGGGAGGCTCAGACAGAAACAAATGTGTACAAAGCCCTCCTGCAGCAAAGGAAGATAATGGCTGTGTGAGGGGAAACCAGCGCTGCCTCACAGGGGGTCTGGTCCAGCACTGTGGTACCAGGTGGGGGTTGTGGCAATGCCTTTATCCCGAGCATCACGGCACCCGTTTCCCTCCCCAAGCCCAGGGTGCTCTCTCACATCACATCCTCTGGCATCCTGGTTCAGGTGACCCTGAGCATGAGGTGGTTTGCCCTGGACCTTGCAGCTGGCTCTCTCAGCTCCTGCTCTTGGACATGGATGACTTTCACAGTCTCTGCTTCCCCAGCACTTTCCACCTGCAGCACTGGCACCGGAGCAGCTCAGTCCTATTCTTGGGTCACTGCAGAATCGACACTTGCAGCAGGGAGGGACAAGTCTCAGCAGGGAAAGCCTGGGCATGCAACCCAGGGGATTACACCCAGGAGAAAGAACCTACAATTAGAGGAAAAAAGGATCCATGTGTCAAAAGCAGATAAAAATCAGCACCTCTTTGGGACAGCGATGGGCAAATTCCAACAGGTTTGGTGCATTAACACTCCCCAGGTCCTCTCCCACAGGGTCTGGAGGGCTCAGCCCACCACCAACCTCTGAGGGAGGCTGGGGGGCAAAGAACTGCCTCTAGCAAAACAAAACCCTGGGGAAACCTGCAGGCAGAAGAGTGATGTGACTTGTTTTGTGGTACATCTTCACCCCAGGCTGCCAGCGCCGAGGGTGGATGGAGTCTGGTTGAAGTAAGCAAGATTAGGAGAAGGACCTGGGTGTCATGGGGGATGAGGAACTGCCCATGAGCCAGCAGTGGCTCTTGCAGCTCGGAAGGGCGATGGGATCCTGGGCTCCATCAGCAGAGGGGTGGCAGCAGGGACAGGGAGGGGATTGTCCCTCTCTGCTCTGCCCTGGGGAGGCCCCAGCTGGAGTCCTGTGTCCAGAGCTGGGGCCCCAATACAAGAGAGATGTGGGGCTGTTGGAGAGGGGTCAGAGGAGCCACAAGGATGATCAGAGGGCTGGAGCAGCTGCCCTACAAAGAGAGGCTGAGGGAGCTGGGCTGGGTCAGCCTGGAGAAGAGAAGGCTGTGGGGGGACCTCATTGCAGCCTGCCAGTCCCTGAAGGGAGCAGAGGAACAGGAAGGGAATCAGCTTGTTAAAGGGCAGAGACTGGCAGGACAAGGGTGATGGAGTGAAGCTGGAGGAGGGAAGGGTTAGATTAGATATTAGGGGGAAGTTTTTTCCAGAGAGAGTGGTGAGGGGCTGGAACAGGCTGCCCAGAGAGGGGGTGGGTGCCCCATCCCTGGGGGTGTTCAAGGCCAGGTTGGATGGGGCCCTGGGCAACCTTGTGTAGCTCCAGGCCTGGAGGTTGGTGGCCCTGCCTGTGGCAGGGGGGCTGGAGCTCTGTGACCCTTGGGGTCCCTCCCAACCCAAACCAGTCTGAGATTCTATGATTATGAGTCTGCACCGGTCACGTCCCCTCCACATCCTTCCACACACCTCACCAAATCCTCCCTCGGTTTCCAGCGGTGATCCGGGCTCTCCTTGCCTACGACGTCAGGGTGTGTGAGCCAGCTACCTGTGACCTCACTAGAGAAAACTCCCGCTGACTCCTTAAACCAACGTTAATCACTCACCTAACCCCCTTGGTGCTGGGCCAACACCTCAACGTGCCCGAACCGCTCTTGCGACGTGCAAGTCAGCTCCTGCCGCCGCGGTTTCGTGCAGCGGAGGAGCTGCTGCTGCCCTGAGTCACTGCCACACCTGGCTGCAGCCGGAGCCCTGGCACAGACGTAACGCCGTGGCCGTGCCTCTCGTTTAAGTAAACTACCAGGTTTGCATCAGGGTTTGTTGTTGTGGGGTTTGGTGGGGTTTTTCCCCCCCCCCGCCCGCCCGCCCTGCTCCGTGACAGCACGGAGCGATAGGGAAGGCCGACTCAGAGCAGCATGGGCTTGGGCTTTCAATGTGGTGCTCATAGTATTTGGGGAAATCATCTTCTGTGTACTAAATATCTGAGTCATCCCTGGGAGAGAGCTACATCCACACTTAAACGTTACCATGTGCCTGGCCTTAGCCACAGCTTATAAGGAAAGCAGTCTTTTAAGTTAGCAGGAAGAAGCTGGGACTGTTCCTCTTCTCTCTCCAGGCTGTGGAAACTTCAGTGGAAACCAGAAGGGGTTTTATCCCCTTGAGTTATTTCAATCTTTTCAACTAAACTCAACTTAGGATTAATCCAAGGTTGGTCTGTGGGTGTGTGGCGGTGGGAAGGGGAGCAGGGGAGGCTGGTGGGGAGAGCTGGGGTCAGCACTGCGCGGCACTGGCGTGGGCTTTTCCAGCAAAGCCCGTTTCCTGGGAGCTGAGGACTCATGTGCTGGGGTGTTTGAATGCTGCTGTAAAGGTCAATATTCACCAGAAAGATCCCCCCACTGTCACGTCACCTGTGAGCCTGTGTGAGGAGAAGCTTGGCTGTGCAGAAATTCCAACCAGCTTGAGGCGAGGAGGATGCGGGTTGGGGGGGAGACTCCAGACTAAGGTCTGGGGCCAGGTCTAGTGCTGCTGCTAAACCACCTGCAAACGGCACCAGGGCCTGGAATGTCTCCTGCCTGGGCAGCTCTGGAGGGACACTGACCTGCCTGCGCTGGGTCGGAACACACCAGCAGCCCGTCAAGCCACAGCCAGGTCAAAAACCACCTCAGTGGAGTGGGGTAACAATGCAGGGGTGCTCACGAGGCGTCTCTGGAAGAACAAGTCACGGAGCAGCCAGGTGGAGCAGGGCATCACCTGCCCTCCCCAGCCCCTCAGGCCTGCTCGCGCTGGCCGATGGCTGGGGGAGCCTGGCACAGGCCAGGTCATTCAGCCATCCTCCTGCTCCAGTGAGCTGGGCTCTGTGTCTCTCAGCATGCTCTGGCACGGCACGTGGATGACAGGCACCCATCGTCTCTGTCCCTGCGGGGGGGTCAGACATGGGCGACACATGTTCCATGCTGCTCAAGAGGACAAGGAAGAGCTGGGCTGCTCTCCTCAACCTCTCACCACCTACACAAGGGGGGGGTGTGACCCCTAAGAGTCTCAGCGCTGGGGTCTAAGCTCCTGCAGACCTCTGGGTGGGAGCAAGCCTGTGAGAGCAGCCACGTTATCTGGAGGGACAAAGGATCCATGCAGGCTGCTGGCCAGATGTGACAAAGCACTTACAACGTCAAATAGACCCCCCCAAAACCCATCAAAACACTCACCAAACGCCCTTCCTCTGTGCCAGCATCCATCAGGAAAGATGTTTCCCAGTGTCTTCTCCAGTGGGGAGCGTGCTCAGGGGGAGCAGGGGTCTCTGCCCGGGCTGTGCTTGTCAGCTGCTCGGCTCTGGCATCGCTCAGCGTGTTGGCATGGGGAGATGAGCATGGGACGGGGCACAGCTGAACTGCAGCCGCTCTGCTTTAACCTCTGCTGGTGCCTGATGTGCCTCAGCCACATTGCAGCCCCCAGAAGTCACCAGGGAGCAGCCACAGCTCAGCTGGGAGCCCCGGGGCCGGGAGCTGGCTGACTTCGGGCTTGCTGTGCAGCTGATGGAGACCTCCAGCCCACACCCCAGGTTTTGCCTTGCTGGTGAGAAGGACAGCAAGCTCCAAGGATGGCACGAGGTGTCCCAAGAGCTCAGCCACGGTGCCCCATGGGTGCCTTCATCTCAGGACTGACATCTATCACAAAAAAACCATGTAGAAAAGGCAGCATCCAAGATAAGAACAACCATCTTCTTGCCACTAATATCCTCATTCTCTCTCCCTCCCCTCCCCAAGTCTCATGGAAAAAAATCCCTGTTTGAAGAAGCCAGGGTGGTGTGGGGCAGCTCCTACTCTAACAACCCTCCATTCCTCCTTTATACCAAGGACACCGAATCCTTAGCACTGAGTCAGGACTAACTGCAGTGCAGCAGGACCTGAGGCATTGGCTGCTCCAGCCTTTGACCCAGCAGCACCAGGCATTCTGCCTTTCCCACACTGCAGCAGAACTTTGTTTCTCCCAGTACTCCCATGGAAACCCCCCTGTCCCCTGCTCCTGGCCTGGGCCATCGGCAGGATGCTGCTGCTGAGGGACTGGGAGTGAAGCTGTGCCTGGGGACTGACCTGCAGCACCCAGAATAAAGCAGCTCCGCAGGGCAGGGATCAGACTTGGTGAAAACTAAGCATTGGGAAGGGGAGTTACAGGCCCTTGTGCAGCCTCCCTGCGAGGATTTCAAGGCCAGGCTTGGCAAAGCCAGGCTCAGCCCTGGCTCAGCGCAGAGGTGAGGCTGAAGGGTCCCCTCTGCTGCTTTTCAACCATCTGCTGCTCCTTGTCCCTGGCTGAACTGACCCAGGGTGAAGTTGGGACCATTGAACTGCTTCATCCCCGAACCCCAAAACTGGGGTGCCCAGTTGTGAGTCTGGGGTGCCCAGCTGGCAGATCCAAGCAGACATCCAGGGGCTCCAGGGCCCTGGGGAGCTGCGAAGAGGCGAGCGCTGCCTTGGCCAGGACCAGCCCCGTCCATCCAGCCTGTGGTGGACAAACCATGTGTCACTGCAGCAGGAAGAGCCTGCGGTGGGTCTGTGGGCAGCAAGGGAGGGTAAAATCCCCTTTCTCCTCAGTTATGTCAGCCTTCCTCAGGGAAGGGAAGTGTGGGGGCCCTTCCACACAGCACATGTTTCGGAGTGCTTTTAACAGCTCCGAGCTGGGGAAAAAAGCATTTGTCTTTTGAACCACAAACTATTCCTGGCAACTACTCAGCAAAAAAAGGAGCTATAAAAAAGCCAAACCCACCCAAGGCAGAAGATGTAGGCTCTGTGTCATCACTGCCACAGGCTGGGAAATGCCTGAGAGGGTCACATTTGTTGACTTCCCTAAGTGACATCTGTGAGGCTTAAAAAAGCCTTGCCTGCAGACAGCACAGGCTCCCCAAGGCTCAGCTCTTGGCTGACTAAGCGCCTCTTTGCTGGCCGCAGCACCAGGTTCAGTCCAGGGACAGACCTGGGGCTCAGGGTGACAGGATCAGGTTGGCCCAAGAGATGTGAGCTTCACCCCAGCCGTGCTGGCAGCAAATCCAGAGGCAGACAGGCTGCATCCTGCTCAGATGCAGCCTCACCGTGGCTCAGGGAGGCTGGTTTTGGCAGGCTGCTGTGTCATGGGGGTGACTGATGTTGTGGGACCATGGGCTGAAGCACGTGCCAAAAGTGGGCAAGGGTAATGGGAACTGGAAGATAACAGTGTGGGACTTGTACCACCACCTCCCTCCTCCAAATGAGACTAGGAAAAGACATGGGTAACAGAGAATTGTATAATAAAATAACCTCTTTGGTTTCTTCCTTTAGAAAGCATCTCTCACACACAGTATAAAACCAGGTAGTTGAGTAACAAATGTAAAGCCGGCTGTACCAGGGATTTGGGGGGCATCCTACACCCCCATGTGTCTCAGCAGGAAACTCCTCTCTCAAAACAAAGCATGACAAATAAATGTGAGTGAATCCACTGTGGGAAATACTGTTAAATAACTGGACAAAACACCCCCAAACCAACCAACCACACAGTTTAAACTGAAACAGTTGGCTAAAAAGGAGGAGCTGGGTTCTTCCCCAGTAAAAATGAACCTGGCCACGTGTGTTTCTCTTCTGATAAATTATTGACCCTTGCTTGGTGTTGGAAAATCAGCACCCAGGGGCTGCACTGGCTGCTGGCACAGGGATGCTGCTGCTCACAGCATCCCGTCCCGGAGGCAGCGCTACAGCCACACACGGAGCAGGACCGGCCGCAGCCGCCACGGCACGTTGGACTCTGCCCCATCACTCATCCCTAACGCTGCATTTCAAGTTAGGTTTGGAAAGGATTAATAAATTAATGAAGCCACAGAAGAGAACAAACAAACAAACAAACAAAACACCCCACCAAAACCAACCCAAACAACCAAACAACAAACTCAAAACAAAACAAGAAGCACCAGGCAGGTTCAGTTCATTCTCTCAGGACAGCAGGAAGCGCTCGCGGACCTTCTCCTCAATGGAGTGCAGCTTGGCAACCCGCAGAGCATCCAGCAGCTCCTTGGTGACCTCGTAGTTCCCCTCTTTCAGGTGGATGAGGAAAGCCCTGAACTTCTCCTGGATGGCTGCCCGGGTCTCCGGAGCCTGCTTCCTAGGGGAGTGCTCCAAGATCTGCTGCAGGCGCTTCAGCTTTCTGATGGGGATGTTCTGGTACGCCACAAAGTCTATCATGGCTTGCTCACAGTCGTCGTCTCCTACAGCTGGTGGGAGAAAAGCACCTGGGGGTTAGAGGGAAGGTGACCACGGGACACCGGGAGAGCAGGGCACAGCCCCACCGAGCCTCTCCCACTGCCCAGAGAGGTGGTAGGTGCCCCATCCCTGGAAACATTCAAGGGCAGGTTGGGTGGAGCTCTGAGCAACCTGATTTGTTGAAGATGTCCCTGCCTGTTGTGGGAGGGTTGGATTAGATGAGCTTTAAATGTTCCTTCCAACCCAGCCTGTGGTTGTATGGCATCATCCTCACCTGGGTATTGCTCTCCGGGGGTCCCAGCCCAGTGAGCCTGGCTGGGAAACCTGCCACCCACAGCCCAACTTCCCGAGTTGGGAGGCAGTTTTACCTCTTGTGGCCACTTAGAGACGTGACTGCAAGCTGGGCACTGCTCAGACACGGTGCCTAGGCAGAGCATGAGTCCCTGCCCAAGGATGCAGCAGCATTTGGGTTGCCATGGGCTCATCCTTCACCTAAACCAAGGGGGAAGGGGGAGAACAGCCGGCTCGTGGCACCGGTGGAACGGCCAGGTCAGAGTTCAGTATTTTGCAAGGGGAAAAAATGAGGTTGGGAGGATGAAGGAGAAGGAAAGGAAAGCACCAAACAGGGCATCCTTAACTGCCCGAGGCCCATCTCTGCCAGCAAACTGCCCTGGAAGGCTGGGTCAAGCCCTCACCACCAGCCGGATTTCCCAGCAGTGGCCTGTTCCCTATGGGGCAGCCAGGAAACAACGGGCAAAAGTTCCAGGAATCCTGAGCAAGGTAAATACACCTTTTCCATGCTCTGCCCTGCTGGGGAGCGGGAAAACTCCAGGAAACCTGAAGAAATCGGGGTGAAGGGTTCACATGCATTATTTTTCCAGAAAGTTCCCATTTTCCTATGCAAATTTCTACATCTTGGGACAGGACAAGCCCTGGGTGTAGCCCAGGACAGGGCTTTGGGACAGACCTGGTCCCACCTGGTTAAAGCTCTGGTTTAACTTCAGGAAATTTTATACAGAGAGAGTGGTGAGGGGCTGGAACAGGCTGCCCAGAGAAGTAGTGGATGCCCCGTCCCTGGGGGTGTTCAAGGCCAGGTTGGATGGGGCCCTGGGCAACCTTGTGTAGCTCCAGGCCTGGAGGTTGGTGTCCCTGCCTGTGGCAGGGGGGTTGGAGCTCTGGGACCCTTGGGGTCCCTTCCAACCCAGCCCAGTCTGTGATTCTATGGAGAGCGCCCAGTGTAAGGACCAGCATCACAAAGAACTTTCAAGAGATAAAGGCCAAAAGATTATTCAGTCGAGAAGAGTGCCCCTGGGAACTGGGAATGGTTCCACCGGTTATAGTGGGGTGGGTCGAGGTCCCCTGCCCAGGCCTTGCCCCTCCTGCAAACCCGGGGTTCACATCGCATGGCTCCTGCAGCTCCCCTGGCAGCAGGGAGGAAGGCAGCTCCCCCACGCGCCTCCGGAGTGACATCATGACAAGCCAGAGTTAAAAATACCCCTTGCTGCTGCGTTCACGGGCCTCCTCTGGCCTATAAATAGCTGAGAGCCGGGCCTGGCCCTGGGTGTTGTTGCCCAACGAGCGGCAGCTCACGTCAGCGCACGTGCTGCTGACACCGCGCTCACCTGACCGCCCTCCCTCCCTTCCCGGGACCGCGTCCCACTGATGACAGAGTTTTCCATCTCCTCTCCCTAGTGGAAGCATCATACTCCTGGCAAGGAGCTCGTGGTGTGAGTCAGGCTTCGGAAGGAGCAATGCCCAGCGTTGGCTGTGCCGGGAGAGGATGGAAAGGCAAGAGCTCCTCTCACACACTTGCTGTGCCATCACGGAGGAGGAGGAGGAGGGGATCTTATCCAAGCTCAAGCTTCATCGTGGTGGAGGAAATTCATTTTTCCCAGTGAGAAGAGTCAATCACTGGGACAACTTCCCCAGGGACACAGTGGAGTCCCTGGTGCTGGAGGTTTTCAGGAGGTTTTCAGCACTGGATAATCTCATCCAGGCTCCCTTTCCCATGAAAGTCTGGACTGATGAACTATGCCCCTTCCAGCCTGGGCTGTTCTATGGCTCTAGCATTGATGTTATTTTATTTTTTCTGGAAGTCCAAGGGTGCAGGTTCACCAGCACCCTGGTCAGTCACCTTGTATTTGTGCCCTGTGTATCTTGGCTGGATGCTCAGTGTAGAGTGGGTGGTTCAAAAACATCTGTTTGTATCATCTCAGGTGACATCAGGCCATTGAGATGGTTTTCAGTCCCTGTCCTATCCCATAACTCGTTACAAAGCACCCCAGAGCCAGCCCTTTGCCCTGTCTGTGCTCACTGGCAGCTCCTGCCCAACCTTCAGCCTCCACTGATGCTCAACACTACGTTCACACTACCACGGTGACAGCTGACACCACAGGGCTCTACTTTTTCACCTGAAAAGGTTCAAAATCCACCCTACGTTGAGCCTCTGATGAACTTCGGACTCTGCTCTGTTCACTCTGCACAGGACAAGCTTACAGCCACGATAAAAGCTTCCTGGAAAACAGGTTGAAAGCCCAGGAGAAGCGAGCGCGGGCGGCATGCCAGGAGCTGGGCTGGGTGGATCAGCCCTTCAAACCACATCTATTTACATGACTGCCAGCCATCCGCTATCACTGCCATCTAGCAGTCACAGCCAAACTGTTGCCAAAACTGTCCTCATGTCCCAGCATCCCCAGTTATCCCAGTCACTGGTAAGCACTGGCAGGATTTCACCACCAGCTGTGTGTGGCCGGTGAGCAAGGCACCCAGTGTGGGCTCTGGCTCAGCTGTGCCCACCACCTAAACCCAGCACCCTGCCCCATGGGACCGACCCCAGAGCAGGGGGGGGAAGGCGGCCAGCCAGTATTTTATCCATAATCACTATTAATTATGGAGCACTCCATGCTTTTACAAGCTGCTCCACCTCAGTCTGCATCTAAGTAGATAAAAGAGGCCAGAAAGTTCCTTCTCACCCCAGCAGTACCATGCTCCCAGCATCACCCCCCTCCCCACGGCTCACCTGGTCCCTGCGTGCTGTTGCTCCTCCCCAGTCTGCAGGAGGTGCAGAGGGTGTCGTGGTACTGGTTGCCCTGCACGTTGGTCACCTTCCCCTGCTGCTCGCAGTCCTGGTGTGGCTGGCACGGCTTGGTGCTGGAGTTGGAGGAAGAGAAGAAGCCGCGGGGGCAGGGGCGGCACTGGGTGTCCTGGAAGGGGGTACCTGCGCACGGGGAGGCAAGGCGGCTGTCAGCACGGGGTGACAAACCAGCAAGGGAGCAGGAGCTGGGACTGAGGCACCATTGGAAACGATGGTTCCCTGCCTGGGAAGCGTGTCCCCTCCTGTAGGACAAACAGTAGTGCTTTCCCCAGTTGTCTCCCAATCCAAAGCTTGTGGCACGTGCTGATAAATAGTCACCAGTCTCTGGACACAAGAGGAGATGGCTGGTGGGCTTGGCAGCGCTAGGTCAATAGTTGGGCTTGATGATCTTAAAGGTCTTCTCTAACCTAAGTGATCCTGTGATCTCATCTGCTGCAGAAGGCAGCCACCTCCTGGGCAGGTGACCCAGCTGGGGCTATGGGTGAGCCGGGTGCCAAACCAGCCTTTTGATTCACAGCAGAGTCAGGAGGCTCCTGGCCAAGTGAAAGTAAAAGTCACTGAGAAGGTGAAAGCTCTGCTCACTTCTGCAGCGCTGCAGTTTCCCAGCCAGGCTCGGGGCCAGGCCCACGGCACGGCACCACGTGAGGGAGATTGCACCAGGGTGTCTTGCCCATCGTCTGGGAGAAGGAGGAACAGGCTGAGGACAGCAAATTTCACACCCGTTTCCACCTCCTCATCGTATGTCTACTCAAGAGCAACGTGCTGCAGGTCACTGCTCTGCCCTTGCCAGGAGCTGTCCCAGCCAGCTCCAACCCCAACACCCACATCAGGATTTGGAAATGGGAAATGAAACTAAACCAGCCCCTGTCCCCAGAGGAACTGCACAGGGATCAAACACTCCGAGCCAAAAGCCAGAGAAGTCTGCCCACAGTCCTCCAGGCACCACCCCACCATCAGGGTCCACAGCATCCTCATCCAGACAGGAGCACTCACAGCCCCGGGGGGCTCTGCCCACCCATGCTGGATGCTCCATCCTTGATGTGGGGTTCAGATCTAGGGGTGGGGGTGCCATCATTCCCCACCCAAGAAGCAGTATATAAAATAATAGCAATAACAGTGACATTGTCTCCTCAGGGATCCCAGCTTGCTCTTTAGTCCAACCCTCTGGCTGGCCAAGTTTGATGTCTCGTTTCAAAGGGATTCCCCACATTGTTGGGGACCTCATGCACCAGCGCTGCCTTTTGTAACGCTCACGCCCTATAGAGAAATTAACCCCTAAACTTCACCCATCAGCATCAGCCGAAGACAACAGGTATTTTTCCTCTGTCCTGGGAGCCTGGAGGTCTCCTGTGCCATGTATAGAGAGCATAGGAAGTTCCTCACCAACATGGGGAAGAACTTTTCCCCAGTGAGGGTGAGGGAGCCCTGGGACAGGCTGCCCAGGGGGTGTGGAGTCTCCATCTCTGGAGAGATTCCAGCCCCTGTGCAATATGAGCTGGGGAGCTGTTTTGTCAGGGGGCTGGACCCCATGGGCTCTGGAGGGCCCTTCCAACCCCTGTGACTCTGTGATTCATGGAAGGACTTGCAAAGCCTCCACACTTCAAAGCATGAAGCAAGATAACGCTGGTTTCACTGATGCTGCCCGTGCTGTTTGATGATACCCAACTCTCCAGCCAGAACACGGTCCTTGGTGATTCAGGGGAGGGTGACAGGGGAACCCGCTCGTAGGCAGCTTGTCTCTCACGCCTACGAATGGGGGTAACCAAGGGAACAGCCCAATCTGGAAAAACAACCTCCCTAAAATCCCTCGCGACACACATCTCGCCAGGGGACAGGGTTTTGCGCTCGTGAATCTCCCCCAGATGCAAATCAAAACCAGGCTGATTTTATTTGTTTGGAACCTGCCCACGTATCTGTTTCATGTTTTAAACACGGACTCTCCAAATTGCTCAACAAATCCCACAAAACCCAGCCCCAGAGCTACATGCGTTTGCCAGCCCTACCCTTGCATCATTAGCAGCCCTTTTCAGTCCAGATAATTAGCATTCCCCGCTCCTTGGCTACCTGCCTGCAAGGAGAAAGGAGCAGACAAAGGAGCAGGAGCCCCTTGGACCTTTCCACCTGCTGAGAGCCCTGGCAGGGCGAGCTGCTGCTCCGGGGATGGGTGAATCACGGCTGGGCTCTGCCTGTTGCGGCAGGTGAGGCGGGTGAGATGGGATTCACCCATCCCAGCTCAGCGTGGCGCTGGGGGATTTCAGAGCTTTTCAAAGTGTAAGCAAGGGAAAAACCCAAACAAACCGCTCCATGGAAGAGAAGCCAGGGGCAGCTCCAGACGTCAGCGGGAACAGCATTGCGTTGGTAAGCAAAAAGGGAGCAGCGTCAGGCTGTGGGCACTTCATTGCCTGCTTTCTCCTTGATTTCTGTCACCAGCGGAGATTTTGGGGTGTGATGACAGCCTCAGGAGCATGCACACTGCTGCCACAGCCTCCCAGCTAAGGTACTCACCCAGCTTCTCCACGCCGTGGCCTGGCGGGCACTCGGAGTGCCGGATGCAGAACTCCATCTCTGAGTAGTAGCCCTCCTGGCACTGGCAGACGCGGTTGTGGGTGGAATTGCACTGCTGCACCTCCACCTGCTTCTCCTCGCAGATGACGTTACAGTACCGGCACTTCTCCAGGTAGTTCCAGTACTGTGTGTAGTGCAAATCCGGGCAGGGTTCGCACCGCGTCTGCCTGTCCCCGGTGCAGTGCTGAGCCACGAAGGTCCCCGGTGGGCACTGCTGGCAGGTCACCCTCTTATTCGTCACAGCATCTTTCCATTGGTAGGTGGGTTGGGCGCTGCAGCCGAGCTCAGCCAGGAAAAGGAGGAGAGGAGCAAACATCCACTGCAGTGAAGAGAGAACAAGGAGCCCTTAGCTCGACAAACACAGCTGCTGTGTTACACAACTCGGTACCGTAGTAAATTATTCTCCCACCTTGTGCTTTCCCCAGCCACAGCAGCAAAGCAACGGTGCTCCCAGGGACCAGCCACTGACCCCCACCTGCCTCCCCATCACCCTCCATTTGCCATCCCAGGGAACAACTTATCCTTCCCCAATGATGCTTCTCAAACCCCTTCTGTGCTGCCTTCACAACCCCCTTTCTCTCTTCCAGCACTAAAAGCAGCCCCAGCACATTCTCCTCCTCTTCCCACCACAGCTGCTTCCCCACCCTTTGGGTAAGACCTTTGCAGCTCAAGAAGCAGAAGGAAAAGTTTCCAAAGTAGCAGAGACAAGTGTGGCCCATAGGAACTCCAACCTTCTTTTTTTAGAAATCCGAACAGCTGGTATATAGGACCAGAGTGTCATTCACCCTCCCTTTCCTCCTCCCAGCACGTGAGCCCAGCCTCAGGAGCAGATGGCACGTTACCTTGGATGGATGCCTTGTATTCAGCACGTGACAGAATAGCATAGCACCGAGGGCTTCCGAGGGTCGTGATAAGAAACCTGGAGAGAAGAGGGGGTTCCTCGGAGGCTGGCAGCTGTGTTGGAGCTTCTCTCTGTAGTAGCAGTGCTGATCCAGCCGCCCAGCTTTGGAGCAGAGAGAGAGAGACAGGTACTGTTAGGACAGGCGGAGTTCTCCCGTCTGCTTTCCAAGCAGTTCTTCTTCCGAGGGGGAGATGCCAGCTCTCCCCAGCCCGGGGACAGAAGCACAGTCTTATAGCGTGGCAGAGGACCGGCTCGCTGGTGGAAGGCTGTGGCCATACTCCTGACGCACTCATCGCCCCGACATGCGTAAGCGTTCGGAGGAGGAAAGTCACCCCCAGAGCGGGAGCAGGCGGGGACCGGGAGCTGCCGCCAAGGAGGGAGTAGAAACGGGCGAGGTGGCGGGGCAGCACCAGAGGGCTCCCCCCGGGCCCCATCCCACCCCCGGCACAGCTGCCCGCCCTTGCTCCCCCCTCCCCCTCTTCCTATCGCATCCCATCCC
>VZTU01006753.1:57970-115802 GCA_013400835.1 Zapornia atra
CCCAGCCCTCACACCCCCTCAGGGCACTAACCCCCCCGATTTCCCGATATTCAGGGGTTTCCCGAAGCCGGCTCAGAGCTGCTGTTTTCTCCTGGCGGGGGCAGGGCAGGGGAGGCGCTGGCTGGTCGGAGCCCCCTGCCCAGGCACCCGGGAAGAGGCAGAACCAGACCCCACGCTCAGACAGCAAAGTCGCTGCAAACATAAAAGGAGCCGGAGGGAAGAGGTGAGAGGATGGGGAGGTGAGAGGAGGGGGAGGTTTTTCTCCCCAGCAGCCAGAGCAGCTCGCACATCCTCACAGAGAATCAACATTCGAGCATTTGCCTTCTCCAGCACCAGAATGAGCCTCACCTCCAGCTGCCGGTCACTGGATCTGCTTCCCTGCCCCAGCCAGTGGCTGTCTTGGGCTTTAACAGTGTTAAGAGCAAAGATCCAACCTGCAAGAGCTGAAGCCGTGGTTTACAAAGCAAGCAAGCCAAACCCAGGTTTCAGCTCTGGGGTAGAAGTAAAGCCCAATGGTCAGAAGGAATCTGAGGCTCCTTCCAGTAAGATCCATTTCTGCCCATCATGATTAAAGGGACTCCAGTTGGAACCAAAGGGGCTCAAGGGTTTGGTCTGAGAACAGTGTTGAATAAGTGGGGGGCAGGGCCTGGGACCCAGGGACCTGCTCTCTGCCCAGAGCAGGTGATGGGCTCATTTCACAGACTCCTCTAGACTGGATTTTAACTTCACTGTTGGTTTATTTACTCACTTCTAACACCCCAAAGCCACCCTGATGATTTGTTAATACCTCTTGGCGTAATCCCCAAGCCAAGGACTACCAGGGCTTTGCTTCGTCAGCATGCATCATCTCCATGATTAAATGTATCAATTAATCTCCAGCATTCCCCTGAGACTGAGACACATCCTCCTGAGGGTGTTTCTTTTGGGTGAAACTGGCTGGTAGCTGGACAAGCATGAAGCCCCCATGCTGCAGCTTACCCAGGTGGGCAATTTAAGCCAGACCTCTTCTGTCCAAGGCTCAGCCCACCCGAGGATGACTTGGTGCTTCAGAGCAGCCTTAGCACAGCAGCAGTGTGTTTCCTTTATGGGTAGGCAGAGAGTTGATGCCTGTTTTGCTACCATGGCTTTCACATGGTTCTCCAGCCTGTTATCAGCCCTCTTGCTGACACATCTAGACTTTTCCAAGAAGCTGCAACAGATACCAGGTCATCTCGACTTTTGCAAACCGATGAACAGTCATGCCTGATTGTTTGTAAAAGGATTGCTCAAAAGTGAGCTGAATGGTTTCATTTCTTCCATCCCTCAGTGCTCTGCTCCAGTTGAAAGAAAACCACCAAACCACACCAGCCCCTGTTCTAGTGCTGCCCGCTAAGAACACCTCCCTGCACGTCTCCATGCATGGAGGAATCCCCAAAAGGGACAAAGCACACGCAGGGGGCACATGATGGCACCTCACAGTGGTGCCTGTACCCCACTCAGGAGGGATGCTCCACACCAGGGAGCTCTGAAGATGCAGCTCCTCGCCGCACCACAGCATGGCATCACCAACTCATCCTGTTCTGGATTGAACAGTGACCCAAGTTTGACAGATTTACAGTGAAATGCCACATCCATGGGAGAGGAAGGGCTTCCCCAGACCACCTCTGCTTTTAAGGAAAGGGCATCATCCTACTGGGCTGCTCTTCAATGAACCTGTTTCTGCTGGTCTTACCAAGGAACCGCCCAGAATGGGTTTGTGGGGTCACTGGAAAGCAGCAACTTGACTCAGTACTGACTTGGACATGGGGAGGTAGCTTAGGAAAGGAGTTCAGCATCATACTCTCATGGCTGTGATTTCATTTCCCCACACAGGGCATCACTTCACACTTCTGAGAGCTTCAGGGTGTCCAGCAGCGTTGCTTTTCGAAACCACTCTTGCAAAATCAGGTTTCTCACTAATATTCAGAGAAAAATCTGAAGAGCAAATAAATCCCTTACTCTCCCCTCAGTAGTCACTTCTCCAAGCAAAGACACAATTCATCTCCTTCCTGACAGAACAGTTGCCTTGTTTTCTTTGGCCTCTTTGCCCAGCCCTTCCAGCTTGATTTGGGAATAGTGTTTTTCAATGACACATCACTAAAATTGGAAGCAGCAGTCCAGGCATAGTCAGACCACTACAAGGCAGAGGACAAGGAAGAAATTCATATCCACTTACTTCATGATCTACAAGCCTGTGTCATTTGCTTCCCAAAAATCACCAAGGAGCATTGAGGAGAGGGGAGAGGAAAACCTGAGCACCGGGTAGTTTGGATCAGTTCCTCTACCCACTTCTAGCAAGACCAATTTTTCTAAAACAATTCTTGTTTTCACTTTCTGGTCTTGATAAATAATGCATTATTTGTGGCTCCTTCTTGTAAATCCCACTGGTTTCTAGATGACAAACGACCGGTGACTGCAGCACGTCCTGGCAGCTGGTTCCTGCAGACCCTCCTCTTCAAGGTTTCGTTGGAAGTAGCTTTGCTGCTGGGCAGGGGTGGGAGGAAGCAGCACTCCAAACACATTTAGGAGGACTGCACTGAGGTCATGGAAGAGCCGTTGACACACAAACCTCTGGAGGTTTCTTTGGAAGATGGGGAGTGGAAATGTGTGTGCAAAGCCCTTTGTGAGAAGGGATCCTGGAGCAACCTGCCATGGGGAACATGCTGGCACTGCAAGGCTCAGCTGCTGGGCTGAGCTCAGAATGAGAAGGGCCAAAGGTCCCATCTCTGCTCTGGTAACATTGCCCTAAGCTGGGTAAGGACACTCTGGAAGCCCCAGTATAACCACTGCCCCAGGGCTGCTCACCCAGTGACCTAGGAGGGTAGAGACCTGGAGCTCAGCAGCTGTGTTCTCCTGCAAGAGGAGTTCCTTTGGGCTTACAGTAAAGCCTGGTGAAGGACAGTACCTGAGAAAAGCCTGTTTGCTCAGCGCTGCTCAGGGTGGCAGCAGCTTGTCCTTTTCTTGTGGCAACTGACAGGCATAACTTCTGAGCAAACCTCTCGGAGATACGTCAGGAACAACAGGAACATCACATGCTGTTCCTTACTGGAACTAAAACAAAGTGACAAGCAGATAAGCCATGGACAAGGACAACCTCCTGCAGCCTGGCTGCTGTCCCACTGCCAGCACATGTAAGCATCTGCCTGTCCTGCCTGAGATGCTGACAGCAGAGAGGGAACCAGCAGCAACAAACCCAGGCCAACTCCAAATCAGTTCCATCTGCACACAGCAGAGCCACTGGTGGGGACAGGGTGGTTTTGGAGGTTGTCAGGGGGGGTTCAGCTAGTGAAGGCATGTAAATCTCTTCAGTGAGATGATCCAGCAGCTGAAGAGCAAAAGGAGGGATGTGTGAATCTCCTGAAGGCACCAAGACATCACTAACACGGTTCCTCTGCCCCATCTCACTAACAAAGACATTCCCAGGTAGAAACAGTTTCCAGAACTAAAACAGTTCCAGTGGCAAGGAAAAGCACAGCCAGAAAACCTGTTCTAGTTGAGGGAGGAGGAAAAAAAAGCACATAACCATTCTTGGTGGCAGCCAGTAACACCTACTCCTCAGTGTCTCCTTGAGCCTTGCCTGATCTCACAGCGTTTTCAGTCTGTGGCAGATGGTTTCCAACGGGCAAACCTAACCCAAGCCAGCACTTCACACCCTCTCCAAAGCTCACGTCCCGTGCTGTGGTTTCCCTCCAGTGGCACAAGCAGCAAGCTGCAGTTCTCCCCAGGGAGAGGTTTTTGCAGAGTGGACAAAGGCACCGAGCTGCCTCACCACTAAAGAGCATCTTACTGCTCCCCACTCCCAGCCTTTGCTCAGCTCAGCCATCCCATCCCATCCCATCCCCATCCCAGGGAACGCACTGAGAAGTCAAACCAAATATGTAAAAGAAGGCACAGGGACCTGCTCAGCACCAGCTGTGAGCCATGTCCCACATGGAGATTTTTTTTGGGTTACCCCAAAGCTCCCAACAGCAAATCATCAACCTCAGTCTGGCTGCTTCCCCCAGAGCACCACGTTTCCCTCTTACCTCCCATAATACTCCCCATAGTCATTGCTGGTTAGAAGAGCAGATAATAAAACACTTAGGGCACAACTTCTGAAGGTGCCACCTCAACCCTGGACCAACACACAGAACAAAGCATGGTTCTGGTGTGGAGTTGCCTTGGTTTTAGGAATCCAGGCTGTCTCCCCCATGTCTCCAGCAAGACTGCAGCCCAGCAAGTGTAGCTTGTCCATCAGCAAACACAACGCAGCCACTGAGCTTGGGAGTCCTTTCAGAGGATGAGTTTAACACTGCTGCCTTCTCAACACCACTGCTCCAAACCTTTCCTGTTCATTTTTACAATGGAAACACACATTTTCCTGTAGTTTCAAGTACCTACAGCTCTTCCTGCATGATTTGTTGTTCCCAGAACCGACCTGCTCTCAGTGGAGCACTGGATGGATACAGGAAGAGAAGGCAAAATTCATCCAGATTTGACCATGTCTGAACACACTCCAGCCCAACATTACCTTTGCTCCTGTCTGAATCTTTTTAACCATGTCTGAACACACTCCAGCCCAACATTACCTTTGCTCCTGTCTGAATCTTCCCTGTTTCTAATTACTAGTTAATGAAGTACAGAAAGCTCCTGCTTCACCACCAATTAAGACCCCTACTGTTCTTGTTTTCCTGAGAGCCTGACTGCAGTGAGCCCTGACACACACATGTGAGGCCCAGCAGCACACACACTACTGGGTTGTTTCTGCATCCAGTGGCTTCCAATCTAAAAAACCCCAGGTTTCTCTGGTTCTATAACCAGGGGCAATAAGAACCTTGGAATCTTTGTTCAAGTGCAGTGCAGCTTGCTTTTGGAGTTAACATAATTTTTTCCAAGATTCCACTGCTACAAAGCCCACGTAGAGGCTGAGGAAAAACACACCCATAAGATCACTGTAGAAATAATTCTCCCAGCAAATTCTGTGCTCTGTGAAGTGTTTCTGCCATCACAGGAACTCCAAAACTAATCAGCAAAGGAAAATAGAATCCTTTGCCCATTTCTGTCAAAAAGAAACATGTCAGTGTGAGAACCCCCACGATAAGACCCTTCCCACTGTCCCCATCAGCACCACCAGGACTCCATGCCCAATGGTTTTTACAGCTGGGAAAAATTAAAGCCAAAACTCAAAACCCAATTAAGACAAAAATGGTTTTATTTACAGTTGACTTTACAGCAGCTACTGATGACTTAAAATTGATAGCATTTTTCAGGTTAACCACTTACACCCACTACTCACAGAGAGTGGATGTATTAAGGAATTGGGTTGGGTTTTTTTTTAATCCATCTAACTTGATTTTATAAAGGTTTTAGATAAATTAGTTCTTTTTTCTTCTTCTTGAAAAGTAAACCTCAGGTAACACAGCCACAATGGAAGCACTGATCAGAAAACAAGGCCTCCTTAGGAGCACAGCTCCCAAAACTCCCAGCAGGATGGAAGGTGCACAGCAGATGCAAGGGAGGGTTTCTGCTCACCATCCAACCCACTGGAATTTGGTGGGTTGTTGTTTTTTGTTGGTTTTTTTTTAAATAATCCTTTCTGTGAATGTGAATCATTTCTTCCAGGAACACCAATTCAGTCAGGATGGGTTGTCTGGCCGCTGTGTTTAGCCAGCTCAGTTCCACTGTAGTGCTGCTGCTGGGGTTTTTCCAGGATCTGATATTACCTGAGGGGCCCACGAACAACAGCCGACTCTGAGGTGTAAGATTTCAGCCTCAGAGTGGCCACAGTAGAATTTACAGGCGAATACAAATAAGATATTAACTTCAGTTTCAACAGAGAACAACATTCTGCTTTGTCTCCTGCCAGCAGTGAAGGAGACAGACCTTTCAGACTTGATCACCTTTGTAGGAAGAAGCGGTACATGTTGGTGCAGGGCACCTAATCCAGAGCCAAGGATCAAAGAGATTTAAATGAACCTTCATCCTGCTGCTGTTCAGGTTGGGAGCCCAAGCACAGCCATTTCCTCCTGCCAACATCAGCACTCACCCTTTCTGTCAGTGAGGTTATGACCAGAAGAAAACTTGGATTAATCTCTGCTTCTTCACATCACTGTGGCACTCTGGGCACTTCTTCCTTGTCTGTATGCATCAAGGAACAGAACACAGAGATGATATATGTGATTTCTCTATCACATTATTACCTATAGGAACTATAAGCCATGGCAGTCATTTGACAGTCCCCAAGATACCATATCTACTGCTTTTAAATGCAGTGTTACCAAAGAATCAGTTACTTAACTGCCAGAAATAAAAGGAGGAAAAAGCAAGCCTCCCAGTGAAGTACCAACAACCTTTATAGCAGTTGTATCAGATTAATTACAGCTATGACTTATCTGGAAGACTAAAAATACAGGAACGAGGAAATAGAGAGCCTGCAAGAGCTGTTGTGAAGTATGGATGTGATGGTTATTAGCAAAATCCCCTAAGATAGCTGATGAGTTCCCTGAAGTCCTGCTTCCTCTTGCAGGGATGAGAAGGAAGCGATCGCCTGGGCATATCAGGACATCGGTGATACACGTGGCCATGACCAAGAGGTCTGTAGGGGAACCAAGTACATTCATTTCTTCACTCCACCACACACCTTTCTCATTCAACAGCAGAAGATTGGCTCCATGAGGCAACTGGTTATCCACCCAGCTTTCAGTTTGCTTCTTCACTAATCTTAAAGTCTGTTCCTTAGCCATTCTCCCTGCAGATGAATGGCTGACACCTTGAAAATGACTAATAAAACTAAAATACTCTGCTTATTTCAGAAGGGAGATAGTAAAAAGTGTTCCAAGCATTCATCTTTGTGAGAAAGCTGCCAGCTCAGAAGGTTAAAGTGATGGTTACCAACATGAGTGGCTCTGTGCAGGCTTCCCCATGCTATGCAAGTTAATAGCTGGAACAAAAGATGTGGACTGCAAAGTAGGTTCAGGCACAACTCTGAAACATTAACTGAAAAACCATAAACTGAGGGGGAGAGGAAAACTTTTCCCTCCCAGGAGATAGAGGTTTGTCCAAGAGCTCTGGGAATTGTAAGTGCTATATAGAATTAGAAAATGTTACATATTATTTGTCCCTATTACAGGTATTCCAGATGAGAATAACTCAGTCTCTCTGGAATATAAATGATGCACTTAAACATCTAAAAGCAGCACCACACTTGTGCACAGGAAACTGAAACCAAAAGCTGTGCATGCTGGCCCAGTCTTTGCAAAGCATCCCTGATGCACTGGAAAAAAAATCACCCAACACTAATCCCTCTTAATACCCCTCCAGCTGCAGAGAGTCTGGCTGCCCCTCTGAAAACTCCCAAAACATTCCAAAAGGGATTCGTCACCTCTCCCCACTACTCAGTTATTTCAGTAAAATAAAAACTAGGAAAAAGACGTGGCAATTTGCAACCCCCAAGTCATTGCACTTTGAATGATGGGCTGTTAGTCACTTCCTCATAGGACAATACACACCAAAGGGCTTATGAGCTGAAGAAACACAGTGAGTAACTTGTAAGCAAATAAAAAAATATGGGTTTTTCAAATCCAGGCCAGTCAGTGGTGACAAAGCCAGGCCATCTGATGAGAGTTCAGGGCTCAGACACAACATGGTTGCTCATTTCCTGCTGGTAAGGGTACCTCTAGCAGACAGCCCTTGCCATGAGCGGAGGCGACTGTTCGCAGGACGACACACGGGCAGGAATACAGATGGCAGGGTTAGGAGATAGTTTCCTCTGGGATTGGTTTCAGGGAAACATGGAATAATCTTCCTGTTTACAATCTGCTCGCAGCCAGGCTGTTCTTCCTTCTCCTCTGCATGACTAGCAGAGAGCAGTTTTGCCATATCACCAGGGGAGCTGTCTCTGGCTCGGTCCTCAAGTGATACCCCAGACTATAGGATGCTTGGAGGTTGGTGGCCCTGCCTGTGGCAGGGGGGTTGGAACTCTGTGATCCTTGGGGTCCTTTCCAACCCAGACCATTCTATGATTCTATGCTTGACTTTTCATTAAGCAAATGATGCTTGAATTGTATCATAAACCAGCCAAGATCATCACTGTCATGGTTTTGCCCCAGCCGAGAGCCAAGCACCGCACAGCTGCTCTGAGAGGGAGTGAGGGGGGGGAACTGGGGATGGAAGGAAGGGAAGGCAAAGAAAACCAACAAACCAAGCCTCACAGGTTGGGATAAGGACAGTTGACTGGGACAGCAGAGAGAGAGATATAACAATAACAGGACTTTATAGCAAAATGTACAGAGCTGGTGAGACACAAATGCAGTTTCTCCCCGAATTGCACAGCTCTGGACCAGTCCCAAAACTGCATGTCCTGGAGCCACGTGCTCCTCCCCCCCTACAAGCCCCCCTTTATGCTGAGCATGACATAATTGGCATGGAGTACCCTCTTTGGCCAGTTTGGGTCACCTGTCCTGGCTGTGTCCCCCCTCAGCTCCCTGGGTGCACCCCAGCTTCTCATCAGCAGGGCAGTATGAACAACTGGAAAGTCCTTGACTGCAACAACTACAGCACCAGTGTGTTCTGAGCACTGCTCTCACCCTGACTCCCAAACACCAGCTGCTAGAAAGAAGATGAAGTCCATTTGAGCCAAAACCAGGACAGGTGTAAACTGAGGACCCCTCATCTCTAGAAAGGTGTGTCATAAATAAGGGAAGAGAGGGTGAGGAGACCACGGCGCTTTGCTGTTCAAGCACCCCTGGAGGTTCAGCATGACTGACATCCTGTAGCCTTCGTTATGCACAGAGCAAAAGGTCTCAGCTGGTCAGAAGATACTTCTCATATCCCCACACCCAACAGTCTGCTGTTCAGAACAAGAGCATTCTATGGAATAAGGACGTTGCTGTATGCTGTCTCTGGAGGAGGCAAACAGATCACACTGGTGTATGTAGAAAGACTCCCAAGGTGCAGTTATGAAGAACAGGATATCCATGGTGTGTTTTCTTAAGAAAAAAAACCCCATCATCATCATCTTTCCCAGCCATCCTTTTTTGGCCATGACCGGAGACAGAATGCTGGGTTGGATGGACCTTTACCCTGACTAAGTATACCTGTTATTACATTCCAATTATTTGCTTCAAACTCTGCCTGCCTTGCCTGATTTTCACAAATTACAAGTCTGTATCCACCTCAGAGGGCTGTGGTGAGCTAACACAAAGCAAAGCTGTGAATCACCTTGCTAAGAAAAACACCAGTACATTTCTTTCCCCTGCCATCACCTGGCACAACGTGGGATGAAGTTTCACTGTAACTATTAAGATTATCCAGATTAAGGGGCAAACATGGAAGTCGTTAATAACAAATGACCCATGGGAAACGACTCATTTCCTCAAACCCAGCTTCATGTTGGATATCTGAGTAGAACAGAAAAGAATAGTCCAGTTGGAAGGGACCTGCAACGACCTTCTAATCCAACTGCTGGCCACTCCAGGGCTGAACAAAAGCTAGAGCACATTACTAAGGGCATTGGGACATCAACCACCTCTCTAGGAAGCCTGTTCCAAGTGTTAGACCACCCTCTTGGTCAAGGAATGTTTCTTAATACACAGTCTGAACCTCCCCCGACGAGGCGTTGAACCACTGCCACACGTAGTGCCTCTGGATACCAGAGAGAGAAGATCAGAACCTCCCTGTCTCCTCCTGTATAAGCTGTGGAGAGCGATTAAGTCATCCCTCAGCCTCCTTTCTCCAAAATAAACTCAAGTCCTCAGCTGTTTCTCAAAGCACATTCCTTCCAGCCTTTCCACTGGCTCTGTTGCCCTCCCCTGGATGCATCCACGTACCTGCCTCTGAAACAGAGCCTAACCTAGTAGCCCAGAGCACTGCAATCCCCACTCTAAGGGATGAGCAATCAGGAAGAGGAGTAACTAAAAAAAGTGAGGCTGAGCAAACTCTGTGTTTTGTCTCTGAGCTATGAAAATGCACGTTCATGTGGGGATGAAGGAGAAGAGCAGACCTTGGAAAGGGCAATTTCCAAGACAAAACCCACAGAGCAGGGCACACTAGACCACAGTTGTAATTTTGTGGATTCTTAGGCTGATAAAACAACAATTACATCTTACCGGCAAAAGGAGAGAGTTTTTTCCCAGACATTTATAAGAGAAAAGTTTAAGGCCTGAGATAACTTAATCTCTCTGTGGGATAATAAATGTTTGCCTAAGGAAAAAAAAAAATTAGCCTCTCCAGGGAGCTCATGCTGATGCTTACTCAAGTCTCAAGCAGCAGAGATTATAAACACAGGCTAGTAAAATTCCTGACATGACTTTCCAAGAGACCTTTCTGAAGTGGAACATGTTGACTGGCAGATGTTGATCCTCCTTGGCATAAAGGGAACAATCGAGCAGTCAGTGGTGATGCCTATTCAAGGCAATTGGTCTGACTGCCCAGCCAGCAGCAAGCATGAGACTCCTTCCCTTGGCTTTCTTGTCCTTTCTTATGTGTATTTCTAGGGATTTTAATGGTTTTTAAAAAAAATATATGGCGTAGCAGGCTGAGAATGAAAGCTACTGGAACAGCTATTCTGCATTCTCTCTAGGAGCTTTATGTCTGAGAACACCAGTCTAGACATTATTCTGTATTCCTCTTGAACTAAGCCTGTCTCAGTTGTTATATTTTAATTGTATGTTAGTATACTGTTTATTTTCTATGCTTAGCTGACATCATTCAGTGCCTTCTTCCTGAGAAAAAGACCTTTCTCTGGAACTTGGATTTTATACTTGCTTATAGATTCAGAGATTGAAGAAATTTCTCTTCCTTCTACACTGTTTTTGTAGGTCCCTGAGCTCCTCTGATCTGTAGCCTCCTTCTTCACCTGTGAATGTTTAGAAAAACCACTCAACTCTGGCTCACAGATCATTAATACCTGGCTGCCAAATCAAGAGTTGGGTAAGATGCTACCAAACACTGTGGCACTGGTGACATCCTCTTACCTCAAGAATTGCAATGACCGATTTACTCAGCCAGGAAAACCAAGTGACAGGTTAACACAGGGGATATTTGAGCATGAATTTATATATTCATGAATCATATTTATAGAATCATTAGGTTGGAAGAGATCTGTAAGATCAGAGAGTCCAACCATTAAGCTAACACTGCCAAGTCCACCAATAAACCATGTCCCTAAGTGCCACATCTACACACCTTAAATACTTTCAAGGATGATGACTCAACCACTTCCCTGTGCAGGCTGTTCCTGATTTGCCTCATCTCATGATAGTGCTTTACAGGAGGTTTTAAGATGGGAAAAGTCATGAAACTAAACAAGGTTCAGCACAGTTGGCTCCACAGCTTGCTGCCTGCATAACTCTAGGTGGGAAAACATGTGGAGGCAGCTCAGGAGGAGGCACAAAAGTGTAAAAACTCCATCATAAGGCAGAGGTTTGTCTCCAACCATACTGCAGAACGTGGAAAATAATGAATCCAGTGGTAAGTCTGCCACTGGGATTTGGGTTTTCTCTCTTAACAGAGGAATTCTGTTTCCAGGGCTTCTCACATGGTTCTCCTGAAAAGCAGAAAATTCACTGACAGTGTCAGGAAAAAACTGAAACCAGTAAACAAGTATAACCTTTAAGAACTGCTCCCAGCATGTTTTGCAGCAAGTGAAGTCACATAATGGACATTTAAAAGGCACATCATCCTCAGAGTTGCAGTTAGAGCACTGGAATCTTCCTAGAAGAGGGGTGGGGAAGATCAGGAGAGAGAAAGAGGGAGGAAATGACTAAATTCCAGTAATCACGTGTGAAATTCTCACACATAACCCATTTCCAGTGCAGCCCAGAAAACAATGACCATGAGCTTTACAAACTACCTTCACAGTGCAATACCTGGCCCCGTTACACTATTTCTTTCACATGACCTCACTCAGTCTCTGGGAGCTTCAGATCCACATTTAGAAACTGAAGTTACATCCTCACTTTACAAGGAAGTTGTCAAGAAAAATCCATAAGTTCTCAGGAAACTCTTACATCATTGTGATAAAGACAATGAAGTACTCAGAGAACATGTGCAAGTGGCAGAAAGGACAAATCCAACTTCACAAACCACACTAAACGTTATTGCTCCTGAGCAAACACAGTCATGAACCAGTCATTGCTTCAGAAACCAGCAGCATCATTCTCTTTTCTAGAACTTAGCTTTATTCCTGAGGATTAGAGAATTACACCCAAAGTCTCACTTATACCTACCACACTCTGGCTCCATCTCTAGAGGAAAGATAGGCACAGCTCCAGAGCCTGTGACTGCTCTCACAATACTGGTTTCTTTTGATCCTTCAGTCTTTGGCAGTTCAAGTTTGTTTTTCTGGTTAAAGGAGAAGGAGGAAATCTTCCTCTGAATTTTCTCTGGTGCCTCACCCTTAGAAGTGGCTGCATTTGGTTATAAAAACATACATGATGTCACACAAACCAGTATATCGCAGAACACAATACACAGACTCTGCAAAGCACAACCAGCAGCAAGTTCATCATGCTCTTACTATGTAAGAAAACCACAATTTGAATAACTACTTTTTTATGCCATGCTGCTTGCTAACAGAAGTTTGTGATGCTACACATGTATTAGGACTGAAAGGGACCCTTTATATTGAAACCCTTCCTCAACAGAGTGGATAGAGATCCACTCCCGCTCCCACCCTGCTGTGATGCAGTGTCTGCCTTTACCCAGCTCACAGTTTGAAGATGACAGCAGTGTAACTAACATTTTTGCACCACCCCCCCATCTCACACTGCCTTTTATCTTACACCAATTTATGGTCGTTGTTGGGTATTTTAATTTTATTCTTAACCCCAATTTGCACACAGCCAGTTGCTTTGAGCTTGCCTTACACACCGAGCCCACAGCAAAGGCTGTTGGACACCACCCATCACCGTGACCAGTAAGAGTCTAAACCTCAGACAAATGTTCATTCCCAACCTTGTTCATGGCTGTTTCCTCCTTTGGTGAAGCTCTCCACACTCAGAGGGCTCCCTTCAGCCTGTGCCTGCTGTTGCAGCAGCTTCTGTCCGTCGCCACAGACCATTCCAGTCAGATCCTTACACAGCTGTTTGAACTGCTCTTTGTGCTGAGGGCGCACAAACATGTAGAACCCTGTCCAACAACAGAAAAGACACTCAAGTTAGGCAGGAAAGTTAATGCCTTGGCCACAAAAGACTCCTTAACTTTGGGAGGTGGGGGGAGCAGTTATTTGGCAGCTGAACAATATCAGCCGTGTTCCTCTGAATATCTTCAGGTTGGTGGAACACTTGGGGGTTTATTGATTTTATACTTATGGTTTTTGCCTTGCCAGAAGACAGATGGTTATTTAGTATTGAAAAGAACCTCTACTTACCTCAAAATTCTTCTGTTGTCTATAGCTAAGCATAAATACCCACCCCAGCTCTTCACCTGACAACCAATCTAGTGAAATCAAGTCTACACGCAGCAGCCAGAGAGACCTTCCCATAAAGGCAACGTCTTGGTACTGTTTGGTTGACAAGGATTCACAACCCAGAGAGAAATTCTAGAAAATCCCAATTATGACTTACTGCCAGGCACAGACAAATCTGCCACAGAGTCCTCTGAGGTCAAAACATTTGCTTGGTGCAGATACTGACTCTCTGCAAGAAAGACTGCTCAAGGGGAGTGTGAGTCACAGTGCCACACAGTTCACTTCCCTCCCAGTCTCCACCGTGTCAAGACTAATCTTACTGGTTAACAGACTTGCAGACTGTAACAGCCAAGGTCAATGGAATATTTATTGTTACTTCCTAAAGACCACAAACAAAACTGCATCACCATTTCCCAGCATACAACTGTATGCAACATTTCCTGCTGAGGAGCTCACACCAGAGACGTGGGAGAAGGTGGGATGGGGATTTACATGTCATAAAACAAGATGTCTCCATCAAAGCAATCAAGACCAATGTAATCCCCTTTGAAAACCTTGTAGTTTCCTCAATTATTTTAATCATTAAACCCAAGAAATAAAAAACCCACAAGAAAACAAATTACTCTTGAGAAAATGAGTATCAGCTTGAAATGTCTAGAAAATGATACTTAGGGACATGGTTTAGCAAGTAAGAGGTGATGAGGGGGTGGAAGGTTGGACTAGATGATCTTGGAGGTCTTTCCAAAGTTAATGAATCTATGAATAAGGAAAGTGACACAGTTCCACAACTATTCCCAGGTAAAGCTCTGTAGAAGAATAGTGAATCAAAAGAGTGATTGCTTACTCCAAAACCCAGCAGTGATCTAAGAGCTTACTTAGCACCAGCAGAGCAATCAGTGGTCATGAGAACAAAACTGAGTCAGTTCAACAGTCAGCACTGTTTTCAAAAGAGCATCAGTCGTAGTAAGAGAGGAGAAAGAGGTAATGAAATCATCTGATTTAGCTTAACTGAAGGATAGGGCTGCAATTAGAAGCCTCAACCAAAACATGGGAGAGGTGAAGTTTACCAATGCTAAAAGTTTTCCCTAAGAGTGGAGAATTTTCCAACTAATGACTGGTGAAAGGTTACCACTCACAAGAGATCACAGCACCTACATCTTTTTTTCAACTAAATACAAGTGATTTAAAAAGCCACCTTACTTTGGAGGAGGTGAAAGTCTTCTGGTCTCTCAGTGGTGACTGCTGCTACTACAGATATCATAGCATCATAGTTATCTGTCCTCTTGTAAGCCAACAGTGCTTCATGGAAACGGCTGTAAGTGGTTTTGTTCAACGCCCTTTTCACATCATTGAGATAGGTCGTCCTGAGGACCTGGTGGTGATCTTTCCTAGAGCCTGAAGGTTTTTCATCATCTTTCCTTGGAGGACAACTGGCATTCTGCCCTGGGAGAGACAGAACACGTGTGAGCAGGGCTTGGGGAAGAACATGACAAGCAGGTCACTCCTTTATTGACATCTCGCTTCATTTATTCCACTTTTCATTCCTGGAGCACTTCAAAAATGGTAAAGCCAACACAGCCTGCACAGCCACACACACACACCTCTCTCTGGCATGGCCTTGGGCAGAGCCAAAACCTGCTCCTGACCCCTGAGCAAGTTCATTCTGGGGATTGCTTTTAGCATCTCCTGGGGCTTTTTGATCTTTTAAATAGAGAAACGTGTCAGTTGGTCACCAGGGAATGAGAAATCGGTGATGCAGAAGACACTGTGCATGGCTGTCAGCACTACACCAGGTTTTGGGCTACACTGAAGGAATTAGAAGCATTTTAAACAGATGGTTTAACCAGCTATGTGGACACAGGGACAAGTAAACTGCTGGGAGCAATGGTAAAGAACAAATTTCTCATCCCTTCTTAATAAAAGGAGAAAAGGCACGTGCTGCACTTCCCCACCAGGATAAACATTCTGTCCAACAGCAATAACTGATCTGAAACAACACACAAGATACCACATGAGCAATGTCAGAGTACAAGAGAAAGGAGGAGCAGCTATGAACATCCTGCTAAACTCCAAGTGGACTTGTGTTCAAATTGGCAGTCTTTGGTTTCTGACACGTTTTAGAGGAAGCTTCTGGTTTGTATGCTACAGGCAGGCAAATAGAGATGAAGTATATGATAAAAAAGGGGTTTCATTTAACCAGCCACACCTACACAAGGTTGCCCAGGGCCCCATCCAACCTGGCCAGGTTGGATGGGGCCCTGGGCAACCTTGTGTAGCTCCAGGCCTGGAGGTTGGTGGCCCTGCCTGTGGCAGGGTGGTTGGAGCTCTGTGATCCTTGGAGTCCACTTCCAACCCAGACCATTCTATGATTCTATCTTTTGTTATTTAGATCTTTATTCTCCAACTAAAGAACTTTTCAAGAAGTTAAAGACGACAATGACGTTAAAGAAAGAAAAAGGCCTTGTTTAATTTCCTGAAAGGGGAGAAAACCATGGGTGTGAATGGCATGATTTCATTGTTATATCAGACAGCTTTCTGATAACTTCACAGGAGCACACTCTACTTAAGGAGTGAGCATGAGAAGTAACACATGCATTTATTGCTATTCTATTCTTTCTTCAATTCACAAATTTCTGTGAAAAAAAATCAGTCTCATGGGCCTTAGGAGACATTATCAGAGATTCTGTTTTGTTCCAAAATTCTTAGAATACAAAACAGAATAGGAAAACAAATCAAAAGAAAAAGCATAGATTCATACATGAAAAGCTTTCAAAGCCTTCCAAGGAAACATCAGCTTCTAATTTATTTATTTTTCATTTAAGAAAGGATTAGCCTTTGACTACTTTTTACCCTCTAAAGAAAGGCTTCTAAGCTGTCCAACTATCCTACTCATTTCCTTGTGAGAAACAGAAAAGAATTCCCAGCTGTTCTCAGGAAGATCTGTAATCAAATCAAAGATAAAATACCAAACAGTGTGAGATGAGAGGGATGCATGCAGAGATTAGAGGCAATTGGGAGAGAACAATTCCTGTGCAGAGAAAATAGGCTGTCCATAGGAGGAGTGTGCTCTTTACCAATAACAAAACTGGAACTGTTTTCCTCTTCACACCTGGATTCATATTGACCTAAGATGAAATTCCTTAAAAGGATATTTCAAGAACCCTGGACAAACAGGAAGCCCAGCAGATTCATGCTCAACCCACACTTTCCCTCACTGACAGATGACAGGTCATTCTAGTGCAAACTTCTGGCTTTAGCTGGTTTTTTAGCTGGCTTCATATCCACCTTGGTTTCATTTATTGGCCTTTCTGTTTTGTTTTGGACAATCCTTGCTGAAAATTGGGAATTACCATCACTCCTACGTACAGGCAGGGAGCTGCTGTGCCAGGCAAGGACAACAACATGGGTTCTCACCAGAGGAATTTATGGACAGTCATGACATAAATCATACCACCTATTACCTTAGGACTGTGGGTTTCTCTAAGGTGAAGGGTACCTGCACTGCTCAGTCCTGTTGTCAAGTGGAATCCTCCCCGGTTCAGGTGGAGCCCAGGGTTTAGCTGAGCACACGAGTCCTTTGAGGATGCAGTTTTCTGCTGACTCTGTCTTTCTCCTGTTAAATCAAACCAGTCTGTTAACAGAGAACTAAAGGAAGAATGAACACAGAACGGTGCACTTCAAAGTGTCCTGTTCAAAGCTGCAAACACCTGAAGATGTAGATGTATTTCTCTTATTAGAGGGGATGAGCTAATACCTGCTGTTTTTAGGACTTAGTTGTTCTAGGTTTTCAAGGATTTCAGGAGCTCTGTGAGGGCACAGTTACCCTCTCTTCACAATTCCTGTGCTACCACACAGGTAGCAAAGGCAACAAAGTTTTTAAATCCACAGACCAGAATCCAATTTAAATCAGCTCTGTAAAATCCCCTTTTGAAACACAATGGCATTATTACAAACTAAGCAGTAACTAATGCTCAGGCAACTGTGTGTGCTCACGGGAAGGCAGCCAAGAGGATCATAGAGAACAGAGACTTAGCTGATTATTGATTAAACTGAACTGCCTCCCATCCTTGCATTGCTACATGTTAGACACATCTTGCTCTACGATTAGATAACATCCATCAAACACCACAACTGCCTGCAGTGCTGAAACAAGGTCCTCACCTAGCTTTTTGGCCAGTATCTCCCTCTCTTCCCGCTGCAGGCTGTGCTCAGGTTTGTAGCCACAGCCCACTCCAGTCAGATTGCAACAGGCTTCATCAAACTGCTTTTTATGTTGAGGTCGAACAAACTGGTAGAATTCTTTCATTAGAGAGAAGAAAGAGGGGGGAAAAGAAGAAAAATCAATTGACAGCAGGTAATAAGTGCCACAGAAACATCGTGGCAGGCCTTTGAGGTTAGGCAATATGAAGATAAAAAATTTCTGCTAAATAATTTAATATCTCAATGTTCTTATCTAATATTTATACAGTAAGCACACTTAGATATCACACAAAGGTCAGTTATCATGCAAATTTCCAGCAGTATTACTATCAATAGGTAATAACTGTAATTTTTTCCACTGTCAACATGGAGTAGCTTATCACTTGGTGGAAGAGGTACTTAGAGCAAAAGGCCATGAGCCACCTTACCAAGTGTCAGGTCAAAGTATCTACTAGGCTGCTGCTTTGAATAACTGATGCACCGTTAACTTTACAGCTCACCTCACTTCCTATCAAACACTTGCCAACCAAAAGTGGAAGTGCCAAATGAATTTTAAGTTTCAGGTGGCTGCCAGTTTTGAAAACTCTACTTACACCTTAATTTGACAATCAAGTACTGCCTTTTATAGTAAGAACAGCAAATTAGGAAACAGATTGTGGCTACTATTAGCTTTAAGCTCATTAACGAGCTTCCCATTCCTTAATCTTAAAAGTTAACCTAAAGCACAATTTACAAGATGAATAGCAATGCTTTTTCATTTTCAGTAAGTGAAAGTCATCACAGAAAAACCCACCCATCTGCTCACGAGTCGGGATGGAAAGGAAAAGTCAGAGAGAAGGCACTGTGCAGTTACTCTCAATGCCGTTGTTAAAAGGCAAAAGAATACCAGTTAAACTAGTAATCCATGCTTGCCCAGATTACTGGCTTTAGAGTCATCATTATTTAATTAGAAAGTTTCTTGAGAAATTCTATTTACAGCTTTAACACTGAACCCTTATGAATGCATGTATCCAACTCACAATGCTCTTGATCATACCTCCTAAATCACAGGGCATAAGTTATAGTACGTTTATAGTTCAAAATAACACAGGCTTCCATGGAAGTGATATAAATGCAAAGGTCAGGTCATAAGTTTCCATACCTCGTAACAAGACATGCTTCTTTTCATCCTCTATGAAGAGTGAGCTCATTTGAGATAGCATGGCGTGGAAGTCGTCTGTCTTCTTGTAGTGCTGAAGAGCCTTAGAGAAGAGATCATAGTTCTGCTGGCTTAGGGTGTCCTTCACTGTGGCAATGTACAAAGTAGCTCGGGCCTTCTTTGGCTCTGTCAGGTCTGCTTTCTTATCAGCTTGCTGCAAAGGAGGAGGGCTGCTCAGTAAATAGCATCACTTGAGGAGTTCACTCTCATGTTAATTCAGATAGAAGAATGTATTTACAAGTCCACCAGCACAGAGAACAAGGAATGCTTTCAACTAACGAGTTACTGTCTGCTGTAATTATGGTAGCCATTCCCATATCCATGTGTTATCTCCAAAAATACCCAACCCCAAACCAAACAGCTTCAGTGCTACAGAATAAACACCTATCTAACTAGCTTACCTCCTGGAAAAGTCCAGTAAGCCTCAGGCAGGGGTACAAAGAACAGAAGGTGTTCAAGCCTTTTGGTTCCTCTAAGACACTTCTTTAGGCACTATGCAGAGGAGCAAGCTGAACTGCTCTTTCCTCTTGGGAAAGGTTGTTCTTCTACAGACACAAGCAGCAGGAACTTGGATTCTCAACAGATTCAGAACCACCCCCTCCCTTATGAAAGGGACTGTGCCTAATGTAGTGTGCCCAAAGTATGTGAGCACATGAGCTGTTGGGCCCTTGTCACGTGCCTTGATAACAAAAATATGTCACTGGGGCAATCCTGTGGCACAAGGATGTTGTTTTCCCCAGGAGATTATGATATCTCTTTCTAAAACATCCATCTCTCACACTTGTGCAAGTTCATTCCCTCCCAGAAGAGCAGTGATGCTCTTCACCTTCTCTGCTGACAAAGCCATCTGCTTCAGAGGATTTTTTCCTAGAGAAGGCAGCCAAGTCTCGTTGCACAACTATTCTTAGGAGAAGGCTTAATAAGAGAAATGACATCTACTCCAAACCTTGAGGGCTAAGCCTGATTCATCATGACATCAGTCAGCAACAAACTGCAAACAGAAGCTTCTGTGTGCAATGAACCTGCTTCCTTCCTCACACCTTGGATATTTATATGCCTCAGGACCTGTGACTACTTTTATCAGTTTCACTTACTAGGCGACAGGGAGTCTGGCAACCAGCACAGGTACTTTGGACAACACACACACAGAGTCACCCAGGGGATTCTCATGAGTTTCTGGGGCCTCTTAAGCAACTAGCTGCAGAACAAGGTAACTGAGTTTGGGGTCAGTGCAAAACAATAATGTACAACTGCAAACACAACACACAACAATGACCCACCACAGGTGGGGTTGGGATGTGATGCTTACCCAAAACAGATCAGTTACACCATCTGGGGCTCTACCAGCAGTTGACTACGTGATGGCTGTAGGTCCCTTCAACTGAAGGATCCCATTCAATTCTAAATCAAAAGGAATGAAACCACCCATCCCACCCAGTCAAGGGGAGATGATGTTTGCAGGGCAGTCAAGGCCAGAAAGTAATTCTCTTCACCTACTAGCCCTACCCAGGCCTGTGCCTGACTGGAGCTGGAACATCTAGATTTGAGAAAGACCTGGACAGAAATAGATTTCAGATGTGCACTGATGAATATTTACAATTTGGAGAAAAAAACCAATTGTTCTGGCATCAGTCATCTGTCTGCCTGTAAATTTCCAATTCAAATTAAAAGCAGTCTGCAGATCAAAGAGATGGCACAGACACATGAAACCACATACTGTATTGCTGACTAGCTTTATTTTCCTCCTTCCTCCTTTCTGCTCATCTGTTAACCTCTTCTCATACTGGAGGGAAAGCGTCGACAGACGTTGGGCCTGTGAAGATCAAAAGAAGACAGGTCCAAAACCGTTCTTCCAAGTGATTGTCCATTCCATGTAGCCATTCCCAGTAGCAAAGCTTGCTAACCCAGTTTGTGAGGCCACTCGAGAAAGCAAAATAAGTCAACCTGAATTATTGCAACAGAGCCTGTTTCTAGAAAGTAATCTCTTACCAGAAAATGCTAAGAGAGAAACCAAAACAGAGGAAGTTAAGAACAAAAAAAAAGGTCTTGAAGGTGCAGATTTCCAACTAGGTGAAGCTGGACTTACAGCTGGTTCAGGGTAGCTCTGGGAGCATACACGTACTTGTGTGTAACCAATGCCTCACATGCCCCTTCACTTTCCTGCCTGGAAGTACTTCTCTTCTGAAGAAAGCCCATATTAGGCTGCTTTTTTTTTGGGAAGGGGGGGTGAAGGGGAGTGTGGGGTACTGAGAAGGGAAGCCCAAGTAATCTTGTAGAAAAGACTACTTGGAGAAACACTTGTGACTTGACAAACTCTTTAGCGTCATCTCCCATTCCCAGTAGCAAAGAATTGCACTTGTACTGCAGTGACTGGAAAATACTGGTGTATATAAAGCTCAAAAAAAGATGTAAGCAGGTGTAAACAAGAGTAATGGGATTGCTTAATAGCAGACTCTCCAATATTAGATTAAGACAGTATCAGCCATTAAGATCAATCACCTAAGTAATAGAAGAAACTGCGGGATAGCCCCATATTGCCAGTTGGTTTCTACATACCTGTTGGGAAAGCAGCTCTGTGAAGCCAGGTCTCTGCTCTTGCCCAATAAAAGGATTCACATACAAGGATTTTATTGGGCAAGCATGTGACTGTCAGTGCATTTACAGAACAGTGCTGTTGGTTTGTGAGAGGAACCAGTGGAACAGTACCCCTGTTACCTGCTGGAGAAGAGCTCTGTGGAGAAGGACCTGGGGGTCCTGGTTGATGACAGGTTGGCTATGAGCCAGCAGTGTGCCCCGGGTGCTAAGAGACCTAGTGGGATCCTGGGGGGCATCAAGAGGAGTGTGGGCAGCAGGTCACAGGAGGGGATCCTCCCCCTCTACTCTGCCTTGGTCAGGCCCCACCTGGAGTGTTGTGTCCAGGGCTGGGCTCCCTGGGATCAAACAGACAGGGATCTCCCGGAGAGAGTCCAGAGGAGGGATATGAAGATGATTAGGGGCCTGGAGCATCTCCCCTGTGAGGAAAGGCTGAGTGAGCTGGGGCTGTTTAGCCTGGAGAAAAGAAGACTTAGGGGGGACCTAATTAGTGTTTATAAATATCTTAGGCATGGGATGCAGGGGGAATTGGCCAGCCCCTTTTCAGTGGTCTGTGGGGACAGGACAAGGGGCAATGGCTGTAAACTGGAGCATAGGAAGTTCCCCAGCACCATGGGGAAGAACTTTTCCCCAGTGAGGGAGAGGGAGCCCTGGGACAGGCTGCCCAGGGGGTGTGGAGTCTCCATCTCTGGAGAGATTCCAGCCCCTGTGCAATCTGAGCTGGGGAGCTGCTTTGGCAGGGGGTTGGACCCCATGGGCTCTGGAGGGCCCTTCCAACCCCTAGGATTCTGTGATTCTATATCCACTGTGACCTCTAAATGTCTGTTCAGATCACAATGCTTTAGAGTCAGCTACAACTGCACCAACACCACGAAAAATCAACAAATCCCTAAGCCAGTAACTCCAGACTTGCTGGTGTGCAGTCAGCTGCTGCTGCTCAGAAACACAACCCTTGGTGCACTCCTCATACTGCAAGGATTCCAAGTCCTAGACAAGCCTTGCCATTACTCAAGTGCACACTGCAATGGAGTTTATTTAAGCATCATGCAACAGAATGAAGAATTGGGATACAAGCAGCAAACCAAACAGTTATGATACATGCAGTAAGTCAGAAAAACCATCAGGAACATCATCTTAATCCTGAACTATGTAAAGGCACTGCCTTGAACAGCACAATCCAGAAGAAATAAGGCTTCTTGAAAGACAAGTTTCCATAAACTATATCTCACAAGGAAAACTGATGAAGGGGAACTGTCAAATCATTCTTTAAATGGATTGACAGACTATTTTGGGGTTTTTTGAGATGACAAAGGCTTTTTTTCCTTCTTGTTTGACCCCAAGCAAATTAGTTTCAGAATGAGAGCAGCTCAATTTCCACTATTAGGGAATAAGGGTACAGTATAACCTTGATAAAGGAAAAAATGGTAACACAGATACTATGATGGATGGGGAAGAAAGACATGAAAACACACCAACCCCATCATCAGCCCAAACAGTGCTTACTAAAAATCAGCTTGGAGACTAGACTTGGAGTAAAGCTGGCTCCTCTCAGAGGCACTGTGTGTCTCAGGACTACACTCCCACAATCTCTGGGGCCAGAGGTCTTCAATTTAGGTGCCACACAAGATGACCCCACAGTTCTCTGCAAACCACAGATGAGCAGTAAGGCCGAATATAGAAAGCTGACACAAGCTGACTCACTGCCCAGCCTTCAGGACCAATTTATCTGGGTTAAGGAAATGCCAAACTATGCCAAAAGCAGTGCAGCTGTGTTAACAAGATACCATAGTTGTGTTACCAAGTCCCTGGAGATGTGCCAGGCTTTCCAAAGAACAAATTCTGGTGTCTGCATTGTGGCAGCCCATGGGTGACTGAGCCAGTTTCTCAATTGCTATTCTTGTTCTTTGCTCCAAGTTTGTACATTCCCTCTGTTTTGTACATGTCTCCATCCATCTCCCTTAGGCCTCCTGAGATATTCTTCAGATACTCCTTACACCTCCACACTTTCTCTTAGGCACTATTCTCCTAACCAAACTACTGAGGGATGTTGCAACAGGCATTCCTGGAGCAAACACTCTAGTCATCAGCCAAACTGAGCCTGCAAGCCTGCTGCTGGCAGTCACATAAGGGAACTACCCCACCAACAACTGCTAGCAGGAGCTTTGAGAAAGCAAGAAGACAGCCTCATTGTTGATCTATTAAATATATCAATCTAAGAGGAAAGATAATGAGCAGCACAGAAGCCGCTTGGTTCATCTCAATGCAATAGTGGAGTTTTGATTCAGATAAAAATATTCCACCAGTCTGCAATACTCATTCTCTGAGGCAAGTCAGAGATATTAATCTGAAAGTGCAATTTCTAATTCAGAAACCCTCCCCCTCCCTTTTTCTAATTCACTATCTGGTCACATACCAAGTGCTGACACAGATACACAGTTTCTCCTGGGTGGAATCTCCCAAACTCTGCTTTCAGAGCTCTTTGCTCTCCAAGGAGCATGGTTAACTTCCAGGAAATCTACAGGGTCAGCAGCTACAGAGCACAGTGCAAGTATGTACCTGTTGGTCATCTAGCTGAACGTAGCAAGCAAACCCTTTGACTGAGCTTAATTCAGAGCAGTTGCAGATACCAGTGCCAATACAGTGAGTTTTTCCTTGAAAGGGCTGGACTGGCACTCTGAAATCAATGCCAAACTCATTTTGCTTTACAACCTGCAATTCTGACTCATAAGCAAATATTTTTGCCACGCAGCTGCTGTTACCTTCTCCTCTCCAGACAAGTCTCTTTCCTCCTCCACATCTTCACCGCTCTTCTCGCTGCGCTCCAGCGCGTCCAGGAGCCCAGTGCACTGTCTTCTAGGTGAGACGAGCTCCTGTTCATATTCTATGCACAGGCTGGATGCTCCATCTCCATTTACTGGCATCACAGCATAATGCAGATGACAAATTAACATTCCACATTATCTCTTGCATTTTTCTTTCACTTAGTCATACCTCAAAACCTTATGTGGCAATCTACGAAGATGTGTTGGTTTATCTAAGCTTCCACATCTTACCAAGTCATATAATGCAATTTTGCAAGATAACTGCTTTGATTAATCACTCCCAAAATTGCTCAAGCACTTGTAACCACAACCTGGGGGACTTCTCAAACTTTTCCTTAAGTAATAGTCATATTTGACCTCAAAACAGCTTTGGATCAATTAAAAAAACCAAACTCTTACTGCAGCAGTTGTCTATGTCTAATTACTCCAATTTCATGGGTTTCCACAAAACTGAGTTACTATCTTTAAGAGACTCTGGCATCAAATATGATTTATTACTTTTAAACAGAAAGAGTTCTCTTTTAAGAAAAGCCTACAATTCTCACAGTATCAATATCTATGAGACACAGTCACCCTCAGGTGCCAAGAAAACATGTTTTACTTATCCAGATCCAAGTATATTTTGTTTTAAATATACATATTCAGAGCTGCATGTAGTGTTAAATCAGTGGCAGTTTGCTCCTTTTAGAAGGCATGCTCTTCAAAATATATTTCCAGTATTTTGTGGAGCTACTTAGTCAGTTAGTAAGAAAAGTCACTGTTTTGAGAAGTACATTATACTAGAAATTAAAAAGGGCACAAGAAAACTCATTAGCCACAATTATGATTACAGTTTGATGTTACAGCCAACACAATGCAACTGAAAACCTCTGTGAAAAGCAACGATGCAGCTCTTTCCCTTTACCTTTACCTCATACATTCCAGCCCATCCTTTGGGATGGATCTACCAGTCACGTGGATGAAAGGTGAATCTGCTTGCTCTGCATTTGTGCAAGAGATGGATTCAACTCAAGGGAAGGAGCACAAGGGAAGGGTTGGAAATCGAGGGAGAAAAAAGTGGTGGCGAAAGTAACCTCATTCAGTGGCCACCTGCAGTCACACTGGCTCAGATGGAGTGTGCAATCACCCTCATGCTCACTCATAACTGTTCTGGAACCACAGTTTTAAACACAACTTCACTACTCTGTTCTAAACCAGCAAGCAATCTAGAGTGGAATGCTCTGAAAGAGTATTGGACATGAGAAATACTTTGTTCATTGGCATTAGCTAACCACAAATTACAAGATACTCTTTTGTTCCAAGGTGAATGCCTTCTGTTTTCTAAGTCAGATTACTGTGTAAGAGTCATTTATCATTCATATCCTTATATAACAGGATGGAGGAAAGAAGTCTGTGCTAATTAGAAACAAACAGACTTCCAGTTCTTATTTTTTAAACTATCAATGATATTTCACCAAACTCCTCCTGTTCCAGGAGAACATGTTTTCAGCCCCATCTGCCTCTTTGCTCTGTCGTTGCAACTGTTTGCCCCATTTTCTAATGCTGAGCTATGTCCCTTGATCAGACCTTCACATCAGTTTTTGAGCTCTCCTTGCTTTCTCTCCCATCCCAGTTTCTAGTCTCTTGTTCCTCCTTCCTTGGTTGAGCTTGAAAGAAAAGAGTGCCTTGGGTAGGACCCAAACCTACCTTTTCTTTTCCTCTTCAAACTAGGAACATGGTTGTCCAAGTTTTTGGCTTTATTCAGGGAGAGGAGCTGCTCAGATGAAGCAGACAGCGCCGTATCGCTTCGGCAATCAGCGGAGCCCAAAGGGCACTGTGGCAGGGATGGGGGCATCTGCAAAGCATTGCAGTAGGCAAAAGCTGTCATTTCTGCAACCAAAAAATCTCAGCAACAACCAAGACATCTCCTTTTTCCCAAATAACACTCAACAGCAAGATTATGCATTCTGGATTGATGGGCTTCTGAACAAGAATAAAGGATCAACTAACTAAGAGGTGACACAAAGTGCATAAGCAGGCTCAGTGCTAAGGGACCCATGGAACAGAAAGAGGGTCATGATTGGGCTATAGAAGAACTGCTTCTTAACACTATCCCTGGAACATTAGTCTCCTGGGAAAGCACACTGGGTTGGGCTTTTCTTTATCATGAAATGTCCAGACAAGAAAAAAAAAATATCAAGTCATCCATCTGTAACTGATTAGTTTGAACAACTTGTATTTGGCTAAAGCATCTTCCAGGAAATCATCCAAGTCTGTATGTGAGAAGATAAGTGTTTATTTTAATCTTAATCTCCATTTTGTGGCTAAAGAATTCTCCATTCTGGCTTCCAGCCCATTTCTTGCTACAACCTTCTCCAGGATCTTAGAAAGTCTTTCTACAAGATTACTTTTTAAATCCAGGAATTGTTACTGAGAAAACAAGCTGCTTCATATTAAGCAAGAACCAGTATTAGTAAAGCTGACCCAGCAATGAACTGTAATAAGGGATGAGTTTGTCTCACTGTACCAGTCATCTTAGGTTAAACTAAGGGTTTGACTGATTCTTCAACCCATACACCCTCTCCCTGAGGGTCGGGTAGGAAGCTTTTTGATGCTAACAGCTGTTCCAGCATTTGCATACCCTCCAATAAAAGCCATGTTTATTTAGAGTGGGGGGGAAGGCTGGAAAAAGAAGTTATTTTTGTGATCTAACTCAATGAGTCGTACAAAAACATGACAAAACATCCTGTCCCAGCTCACTTGTGGAGAAAGATGAGGCACATCTCCTTTCCTTTGAAACTTCTGACATTTAGAAGTGATAAGAAGATTGACACCGTTACATCTCTCCCATGGATTAGCATTCCCAGTTTCCAACACTAGACCAAAAAAATGTGTGTAGGGGGTGTTGGTTTCTTGTTGGGGATTTTTTTTGAAGACACTTACAACTTCTTGAGCAACACGGAAGAAGAGGGAGACACTCCTGACTGCATGCCCAAAGTTGTCATAAACATTCACGTAAGGGCGGACCCAGGAGGGCAACTTGCTTCTCACATCTCCAGTTGTGAACCTGTGTAGGGTTGGAAAAGGAGAGAATTGGCCAGGTTGGTTGTACCTGAATTAAAGTAGTGTTGGGTCAGGGTCTGTAAGGGCAAGGGGGGGAGCAGCAAGGCAACCAAAGGTTGAAACGCTGCAGTAAGTGTAATGGGGTGATGTCTTCACACAGGAGAAGTTGATACCACATCCCCTGCAATCAGCCAATCCTTATCTTTCATCCCTACAGTTTTACCTGTGCAACAGTGACATCAGCCCTGCACTGTGCTGAGCTCACTGACCCCAGCTGAGCCTCAACATTGAAGCTCATCAATAAAATTTTTACTACTTCCTATATACGTGTTTTATTAGTGGATATTAGTGTAATATATTAATATAGATGATATTGTCCCAGTGATATAATCCCTCCTCATTTTTGACCTCCTCTCAAGATGCAGTCACCAGCACTGCAGTTTCAAATGAGAGATGAGAAAATGCAAAAAAATGCTAAGTTATTATCCCATCATTTCCAGGAGCATTACAAACATGAATTCAACAAATTGGCTTGCTTAATTAATACCATTGATCTCTTTCTGCAGGCCCAAGACAACATACTTTGGGAGGAGAAGACAACCCTCTACTTTAAGTAGCACAATATTTGTATAACCTATTATATAAAATAATGTAGTTACTTGTGAACTGCAGCCTTCTCCAAGCAGTAGCATCAGCACATTTATATACAGAATACCAATGCCCATGTTGGGGTATAAAGATGTTGATGTACAATTGTGTTCTAGAGCCAAGGTTTCACCTGTGGTCACATAGGAAGATGGCACCATAGTCTTGGCGATGCCTGATGACTCTGCCAATAGCCTGGTTAACAGCCCTGGAAGCTTGCTGACTGTACCACTCCCTCCCAGATAAATACTGCAAGAGGTGGGAGAAAGAATTAACATTATTTACCAGATAAAGTGTTTTCTCCATGTTGTTTCTTTCTAAAGAAATAATTAGAAGTATCCAACAAGATCACAATCTCAAAAGAGTATTGTGAAACTAAATACAGGTTGAGCAAAACAATAGAAAAACCTCAAACTACACCATGAAAAGCCAAAACCAAACACCCCTAACACCCCCCCCAGACCACCCCACCAAAAACCCCCCAAACAAGCCAGCATGGTCAGTTCTTCCTGCCCATTCTCTCTCTGCATGAAGTAAACCCCTCAGAAAGCTGTATGGATCACATGCATCCAAAGATCTGGTCTGAAACTTTATTTATACCATTGTTTTGAGCCCCTATTTGATTGAGACTGAATCACTGGAGACAGAACTTGGAACCCTTAATGTTATTTTAATTTGTGACAAACTCCCAAGGTTGTTTTAACTTTTTGATGTTCATGGTCTTACAAAGCTGGGAGAATAATAAAAGCCAAAATCCAGAGAAAAGAGGAAAAAAAACCAATGACCTGAACCTGCAGAGAGCCAGCAGTGAGAAGCTGCCCAGCATTACCTGTGCCCCTGCACCACTTCTTCTCATTTCATCCAGGAACTGCATCTTTAGAACAACTCTGGGCTCCATACGAGGGGGAAAGGGAAGCCCAGTAATGATGACTCCTCGTCCATTTATGTCAGCAAAGTCCAAACCTTCACTGGCCTGAAGAGACAGTGCTTTCCATTATCAACATTTCAGAACAATTTTGCAGTTACTGGCCTTTCTTCTCCATTAAATTAAACCCAAACCCCTAGCCAACTGTAGTTTACCAATATGCTATGAACATTTTAATGAGGTTTTTTGCTTTTATTACCAGAATTTAATCTTAGCTTTTTCCCCTGGGAGGTTCTGGGCAAGACAACCTCATCCACACCATTAATACATGTGTTTTACTCTTGGGTAGGAACAGCTGTATTTGGAAGATAAATGTCAGTCATTCATAGAATCATAGAATGTCCTGAGGTGGATGGGACCCATAAAGATCATTGAGTCCAACCCCTGGCTCCACACAGGCCCAGCCAAGTCAGAGCACAGGACTGAGGGCATCATCCAGATGCTTCTTGGAACTCAGTCAAGCTTGGTGCTGTGACCCCCTTCCCTGGGGGGGCCTGTTCCAGTGCCCAATACCTCTGTTTAAACCTTCCATACTCTAAATTGTTAATGAAACAGAGTGATAACATATCCACCCTTCTCTGACACTAAAAATCAACAGAATATTTTCAAGCTATATTTAAAAAGGCCAAAAAAAGTTGTGGTTTTTTAAACAGATTATCCATTCTCCAATCTTATTTACCATGCTGCACAAGCAACTGTGATGGAAGATAACATCTGGAGAGATGGGCAGGTGGAATGACCAACTCTACTTGGCTTAAGCCAGCACTGCCACTAAGAACAGTCACAGTGTGCATTAAAATCCATCTGAAGACCAACCTTAGATAAAAATTTTAAAACCCCGTGATTTTAAACAAAATGAACCTGCTCTTCACCTCCTCAAAACAGGAAAGAATTTCTGTGAGCCTTTGTAAGACACTGCAGGCCTAGATAGAGCTAGCAAAAGAACTGGAGCAACTGGGACAGAATTTCCTGTTTAGAAGGAGGACAAGGGGTTTAGGTTTCTTTCAGGGAATAGAGAATACAAAAGGTTTGCTGGAACCTAGTGCTGATGTAAAAGCTGAGCAACAGCCTGGGAGGAAACCTCAACAACTGAGAGGGCAGCTAGTTTTAGAGCTTTTAACATCTATATATATATATAATCTTGGTTTGTCTTCTTAACATTTCCAATTTTGCACTCATATTATTAACCCAGCAACTACAAAGAACTAAACATTCTATCCCTCATCTGTATGGCACTGCAAAGCATGATGCCTCCACAGACTGTGCCCCTCAGGGGAATCATAGAATGGTCTTGGTTGGAAGGGACCCCAAGGGTCACAGAGCTCCAACCCCCCTGCCACAGGCAGGGCCACCAACCTCCAGGCCTGGAGCTACACAAGGTTGCCCAGGGCCCCATCCAACCTGGCCTTGAACACCCCCAGGGATGGGGCACCCACCCCCTCTCTGGGCAGCCTGTTCCAGCCCCTCACCACTCTTTCTGTAAAAAACTTCCCCCCTAATATCTAATCTAAACCTTCCTTCCGCTTTAATCCATCCCCCTTGTCCTGCCATTATCTGCTCTTTTAAAAAGTTGAATCCCCTCCTGCTTATAAGCTCCCTTCAGGGACTGGCAGGCTGCAATGAGGTCCCCCCACAGCCTTCTCTTCTCCAGGCTGACCCAGCCCAGCTCCCTCAGCCTCTCTTTGTAGGGCAGCTGCTCCAACCCTCTGAGCACCCTCATGGCTCCTCTGACCCCTCTCCAACAGTTCCACATCTTTCTTGTATTGGGGCCCCAGCTCTGGACACAGGACTCCAGCTGGGGCCTCCCCAGGGCAGAGCAGAGAGGGACAATCACCTCCCTGTTCCTGCTGCCATCCCCCTGCTGATGGAGCCCAGGAATACACAGTCGCTGGAAGGACAGGTATATGCAGTGGAGTCCCACCCAAAGAGAGCTACATCTTTTCTTCACCAACCCAACAGCTGCTTTGGAGAGCAGGACTGAAGGTTCAGAAGCAGCTGAATCCTCTCTTAGGAGGCTGTAAGCAGCAGCCAAAAAGGCTTTAAGAATAACTTATGATTTTGCAAATATTTCCACCAATAATCATAAAACCATTTATCAACACCAGGAAAAGGCCAAATGCCTCCAGAGGGCTCAAGGTTGCTGCAGATTCTTTCAAGCTAAGTAATATGTTTGGTTTTCAGCACAGCATTCTAACATACTTGGTCACAAATATTTCTTTCAGTTCCCCTCCAAAACAGTTGCTCATCTAATGGGCTGAGTTTTCAGTGAGCAGCCAAGAGGAAGCCAAAGTATGATGCTCATCCCCTTTCAAAAAGCTCAAGATGTATCCCCCTAATACAAACAGGAATGAGGCATATGTAAACATGACATGGTTTTGAAAAGGCTTTGGGGTTTTTTATTCCCCCCCATGTAATTAGTCACATCACAGAAACACACTGAGATCCAGAACGATGGGGTCTGGTCACCAACTACACAACCTGAGCTCAGATGGAAGAAGTTCTGAGTTACCTTGCCCCGACACACTGCCAGGAAAGCAGCTCCACTGGACTTGGGACAGACAACTTTATCATAGTATGCCTCCATCACCTAAAAGAGAAACTAGTTTAAGCAAGAGCAAGAGTGGTGTTATCTTTTGGATGGGCATAAATAGCAACCTGTTCCAGCTCAATTTGACTTGGTGTACACCAAGGTCTAAAATGGCACTAATTTGGCTGAGGATAATCTCTGCTTTTACTAATTGCAAATGCCAGAAGTCATTTGCTTAGCAAAATCCTTACATTGCTGAAATCCAGAATACATCTGGGTAAGCAGAAATGATTAGTGTCAGGTACTCCAGATGAGGTTAAAAACAAGGACTGTCTGGTGTTTCTGCAAGTCCTTAAGTAAAACAGGCAAGCTAGGAAAGCAGTTCAAGGCTATTATTTACTCCAAGAAGTGAACAAGATGACACTGCACAATTCCCTAACAGCCAAAGCATGACAAGCTGGGAGGAAATGGCCTGCAGGATGTGAAAAGATGCTGACTACAGCTGTGACTGCTTTCTTCTGTCTGCATGACTGAGTACACACGCATGTTAACCACTGTTACCTCATGGGATTTCAAATTAAGACTATACCCTCTGCAACCAGCCCAAAGAGTAAAGGATAGATGAGTAGAACTCATCCCAGTGTTTTTATTTTATCCTTAGAACATGCAGTTCACACCTAAACACATCTTGGAGAAGGACTTAAACATAAAACCAGCTGGTGAACACGTTACAGGTGTGTAATGCAAATTGCCAACCTCTGCAAAGCTTCCTTTGTTCCTGGGTTCCACAAACATTGGCTTCACTTCTTCAATTCTTTTAGCAAAATCATGCTCCTGGTTAAAAAAATAACCAACATATCAGAAATTACTCTGAAACTAAACACATGCCAGAAGTGCCTACAAGAAAGGAAATGCTCAGGAGTGGCTACCACTGATTTCTCTAACAGTTTGTTCCTCTCTTGCTAAACACAGGAAGAGATGGAAGCAAAACCATGCACTAGTAACACTAACAGTGATTCCTTGCAGCTTGTGCAACTCAGACATTGTGGACAGGAAGATTTTCTTTTGCTTCCAACTCAGAAGTTCCCAACATCCACCTCCCAGGGACTCCCTGCTGTATGATGCCTTCGTCCCAGCATTCACTTTTAAGGAGGAGGAGCAGCATTTCAGCCAGAACTGTTCTACTGAGTCTCACTAGGGACACTGGGGTCACGAGCATGACAGTTGCAACAGTTACAGATTAAAAATAAAGAGAAATACTCATACTGGGATGTTTTTTTCCCCCTCCAAGAGTCAGAACACAGACCAACAATAACTTAGAAGTTTAATAAAAGTGACTGTAGTGAAACTAAGTGAACTCTGAGATTAGGTCAGATGTGATCATGTCTCCAAATTCTTTTGGGTTTGGTTTTTACAACACTGCATTTCTGTGTATTGTGATCCAAACAAAAGCAGCCTGATCTGGGCTTTTATACTTTCCAGCTCTTATAATTTATTTACTAACAAAGAAAGCTTAAAGAGGGTGGTTATCTAACATAACTGCAAACTGCCTGAGCCGTGTAACTAAACCACTGACAAAAGCAGAGCAATTAACATACTCTCCAATACTCCAGGCTCTTGTCCATGACAGGATAGGATGGGAAGAACACCAAGAGTCCGTGTGGTACCACTCGCACGAGGTTACCTGCAACAAGACACACAGGTGGGGAGCTGAGGGCACGTTCATCCTGGAGCCCCCAGACTGCAGAGGAAGAATAAGCTAACAGCATGGGTCCCTGCCAAAACCTTTGCTCCTTTCTTACCATGAAAAGAGGTGCATTAGAAGTTGGGTTTTGAATTACTGTGATATCTTGCCAAGGTATAAAGTTGAATACAGATGGCTAACTAGTTAAGTGTAGTCTTCACAGGATAAACCACTCTATGAGCTAACACTAGACTATCTAACACTACATATAGAAGAAATACAGCATCATCTGCCATGTTTGTCCATGTAGGATCTAGTTTTAGATCCTTTTCTCCACTTGTTGTCCACTGCAGCCTAAACATTCAGAGCACTGCATGAGGTTACTGCTTTTAAGAGTTCTCTAGTCAAACAGCACATACTTTTCTAGTCAAATAGCATACATTTTACAACAAGAAAACCCCAACAAACCAGTCATCTGGTGTTCTGTGGAAGCACCTTCTTAATTCCACCATTTAAGGCCTAGCTGAACACCTCTGAGCACACTCCTCATGTCCTTCCAACATGTTTCTATTTAACAGATTGCTCTCTGCCATAGATCTACACCAGGGGTTTATTCTGTCCACATGTGTTAAAGTTTTGTAGTTCTTTTATATATATGGTCAAACATGACCAAAATAATAAATGTTGACTCCAGGCAGGTTTGAGGCAGTGCCTTTGAAACAGTAGGGAAAAGTTGCATTGAATTACTGTGATCCTTAATTGCTCTGCAAATTAATGCTCAGCTGCACCATCTCTGGGCATTGATTTTTCAGCTAGCACCACTTTCTGCCCATGGTTACAGAACATGTTTTTGACCCAAACACAAACACCTGAGAATAAAAGTGAGTTCCTAACTTGGAAATATAAAACCAAGAGCTCAAACTAGTTTTCATACACCATTAGAGGAGCCAGCTAACTGAGCAAACATGAGCATGCAGAACCATCTGGCATTTAGATATGCAATAAAACCCTTTCTCCCTCATTCTATCTTCATTAGTATTTCAGACACCTTCCAAAAGATTTCAGAAACCCTGGGCACCAACCTGTTTCTGAAACCCACGTTTCACTTACCAATTGTTTTCCCCAGAGAAGATAAATAATCCTCTGAAAATCTACAAAGTAAAAAAAAATATTTAAAAATAAATCAAGTAACATTATTGTATTTCCTTTTCTACTCTTTTTACACAGATTGCTTTCCTGTTGTAGTCTTCATCTTGGTGATTGACTGCTGACTGAACATGAGCCAGCAGTGTGCCCAGGTGGCCAGGAAGGCCAACAGCATCCTGGCTTGGATCAAAAATAGTGTGGCCAGTAGGTCTGGGGAGGTGATTGATTGTGCCCCTGTACTCAGCATTGGTGAGGCTGCACCTTGAGTGCTGGGTCCAGTTCTGGGCTCCTCACCATAAGAAGGACATCAAGGTCCTGGAGCGAGTCCAGAGAAGGGCAACCAGGCTGGGGAAGGGGCTGGAGGGCAAATCCTCTGAGGAGCAGCTGAGGGAGCTGGGGGTGTTCAACCTGGAGAAGAGGAGGCTGAGGGGAGACCTTCTCCCCACCTCCACTGACCTGACAGGAGGGTGCAGAGAGGTGGGTGATGGTCTCTTCAGCCAGGGGACAGGAGATGGGACAAGGGGAAATGGCCTCAAGCTGCCCCAGGGCAGGGTCAGAGCAGATGGGAGGAAAAGTTCTTCCCTGAAAGAGTTGTGGGGCTGAGGAACAGGCTGCCCAGGGAGGGGCTGAGTCACCATCCCTGGAAGTGTTTAACAGACAGATAGATGAGGTGCTCAGGGATATGGTTTAGTAGAGGACAGGAACGATTGGACTTGATCTTAAAGGGCTTTTCCAGCCTTGTGATTCTGTGATCTAAGATAGCACAGCCACACTCTGAATTGCTCCCCTTGGTCACAAGCACCCATACCAGTTACACCAAGCTAGTAACACCTCGACTGTGTACTACTATCAAATACTCCTATTAGTAGTGCTGAAGATGATCTCAGCTTCAGCATTATCAAAATGTAACAAGTGGAAATCAGCACCCATATGAGCTTTGTGATTAATACTAATGATGTAGGGGTGAAAGTTCTGCCAGCAAGGTCTGCAGATGCTGCCAAGCCTGACTAACCTTACAGCTATTTAAAATAATTACTGATGAATTAGGTGTGGTGAGGCTGCAGGGGCAAAAGGGGTGAGTTCGGTTACCAGGGTTATTGTTTACTCATAGAAGCAAATCACTTTTGCTTTGACTGAAGAAATCCTGCTCCACCATGAGCACTCCTGATCTGTTTCTTCCAGCCCTGACTGAAGAGTCACCTGTTCTCTCATGCCTTTGGGTTTCATTTTGGTGCCCTGGAGTTTTGCATACTGTTTTCCCAGAAAACTTACATATGCAGGGAAGAAAACCAAACATATTTATTTTTTATAAGACCTATAAATACCTGTATCACCAAAACACAAGCACTGTGAATTCCCTCCCTTCAAAAAAAAAAAACCAACCCCAAAAAATGCATTTTAAACCTGAGGTGGGGGTTCCCCAACCTTCCCCTTTCTAAAGGTTGTATCCTCAACAAAATACACTGAGACACATCAAAAAAAGAGCTTCTGAAAATTAAAAAATACAGTCTGAGGGGTTTTCAGTCTGCTCCTCTGTAAAATTCAGCTATAATTCCTGAGTCCATTTCCAGTTCTGTCAAACATCTGGTTTTCCTCATTTGCAGTAACAGCTCTTAGAGACTGTTTCCTCACTCCCCATATTACCAAGGAAGAGGAGGTCAGCCCTGCAGCAGGCTAAGCCACACAATTCTCAGCCAGAGTTTGCTTAAAATGCCAAAATTGAAAGAGAGGGAAGAATGTGCCACCACAAAAACGTGCGTGCTGTGGGAAGGAAGTTGCATGGAAGAACACAGAGTACCACACACAGAACTGATCTTCATTTCAAAGGGCTACAGAAGGACTGCATCCCTGAACACAGCACTAGCAACCAAGAGGGTGATGCTAGTCTTTAGTAACTTCAGAGAACTGGCAAGCACTGAAGAACCTTCTGTCATGCACACCAAAGTACAAAGCTGCCTTTTAAAACTATACACAGAGATGCCAATGAGACTCAGATTGCACAAGGGAAAGTCAACATACAGTGAAATCAGGTTTTGGCCTTCCTTGATGGCAGTGTGTTCCACTGGCAGCAGAAGCTGCAGCAGAAGCACTGTCTTCTCTAAAGAACAGAAAGACACAGGCAAAGTTATAAAAAGACCAGAGGAAACAAAGAAAAATAACAATGAAAAGCTTGAACAATGGTGGGATAGATTTTCCTTACAGAGGGGTAGAAGAGAGGCTGGTGATGCTGACAGGCTTTAAATATAAAGAGAGCTGTTGCAAGGGACAGTCGTGTTTCAAATCAATTAAGCCTCCAGCAAAGAAATTTAGGATGGGGCTCCATGTCAGCAAGGATGGACTGCTCTGTAAGGGACATGGAGGAGGCACCTGAGCATAAGAACTCATGCAGGGCAGGAGCCTCAGGAGCCAGGGCCCAGACCCACACTAACAGAGCAAGGCAGCCAGGAAAGACCTGGATGCAGCAGCATCAGGCAAAGTCATGGTGATGGGGAAGGTCCAAAGTCAAGCCAGGAAAGCAAGTCAGAAAACCAGGAGCACACCCAGTGCCAGTAAGGAGTGTTACAGTCCAGGGATGTGGAGGCAGGTCCAAGGTCAAACTGGGAAGTCAATCAGTAGGTCAGGGTCAGAGCAACAGGATCCACGTGGCCAGGTGTGGTTATGGTGGAATTGGAGACAGACAGTCCTACAGCTTGGGCAGTGACTGAAGGCCTGTGCCAGGGCTTAGGTAGAACTCCTGGGTGATGGTCATGGGCACTGAGTGCCCTGAGATTTGATCCCTTCCAGTCCTCCAGTTCTAAGTTCCCGAGCAGTGGTTGAAGGGGGCTGTTAGGCAGCACAGTGTTTATCCCAGAGAAGAACTAGATACCACTTATTTCACTAGCACTCAGCTAAACCTGACCTGCTGGACTGCAGAATTCCACATGGAAGTTCATTACCTTCGCTCATAGGTAGAAGTAAGCACAGCTCCATCAGGTCCCTTAGGAATGATCCCAACCCAGAGCTGGTGCTTATCAATAACATGAGGATTCTCCAAGCAAACAGGAAAAGGGCTGAAGAAACACAAAATGAAAATCCCAGTTATGCTATGATTCTCTACTGGTGCAGAACATGCAGAAATCCTGAGATAAAACCTAAACTCACAAGGGCAGACTGCACTGTCAGTAGCTGTAGTGTTGGTGTGCCCAAGTACTTACATCTGCATTTCCATTGTAAATGAAGAGAGGGGGGAGAGTGTCCCACTAGTGAGGATAATCGTCCTGACACCCTGTCGAACAAGCTCATGCATGCTGTATCCAGGGCTGAAACACCAATAGCTTAAGGTCTTTCCTGTATCAAAGAGAAATAAATCAGAAGCAAGTCTGTAAGTAGGAAAATCAGAATATGACTAGCATATAGCACACTGCATCTGAGCCTCTGGGAGTAAAACAGACAGGATTTTGAAGCTAAAATTCCAGATGTTCTGCTTTGGTCCTTACCAGGTTTAATTAATATACACATTCAAAATGCAGTTTAAGAGGTCGCTGCTCCCTCACACTTTAAGTAGATTATACTTTTAATCAAAAGATGTTTATAGAAAAGACAGAGCACCAGAACTTTTTGTCAGCAAGCATCAAGCAGATTGAGCAGGTAAGAACCAGTCCTCCATCCACTGATCCTGCTGTCAAGGACAACTGGAAGAGGAAGCACAGTGGAAGAACTGCAGAATACTGGGATGAAGGACAAATGACTGAAATTATTAAAGAAAGAAAATTTCCACCCAAAGGAAAATTTCTTCCTTGAGAAGAGGTGAAGCCCTTCACCATCAGGAATTCCCAATGGCCATAAACCTTTCATTTAACTTTCCCTTTCACCACAGTCAACTGCCAAACCTTGCAATTTGCAGCCAAATCTTTAATGGGATGTGAAGGGATAGAAAGAAAAATGAACAAGTCACAGTAGTAACTGCTTTCATTGCTCAGCTTAGTCATACCACCAGTGGTCTCACTGAAAACTTAGCATCGACTTTTCAGAGACAGTCAAAGGAACAAGGGAACAAACAAGCATCTAGGTCAAGAACAAGAGCAGCCAAATGAAACATTAGCATTTGTTTCTGTTTCTGATACTGCTTTGCATTATTAGTTTCAGTCAAAAAAAAGTCACCTAGCATCCACATATCACGTGCATGGCTTCAATGTGCACACTTCACTCAAAGCCTGTACTTCCAAAAAGGAGCTGACAGCTTCAGGAAATCCCCAGTAGTATGTGCCCAGTGAGTCACTTTCTGCTTAGAATTACAGGAGGACATTTATTTTAAGCTAAAGTTTTATCTTTCTATCTGATTTGGGCAAATCCATACACAGACAATATCTAGATCCCAGAAGAATCACATTGCAAAATGTAGCAAATTCTGTAGCTTTAATTCACGCTAAGAAATGATGCTAATTACAGGCAGGATCCATATAATGAGAGGTCAGTACCTACAGACAAGAGCAAAGTCCCTTCTATCAGGATCCTAAGAAATTCCAGTGTAAAAGCAAGCTGTATTGACATGGGATGGCCTAGAAGAGGAGAACACCAACCACCCACACCCGCCTCGCCAGTGCTCAGTCTGAAATACATCTCTCTGCAATGGTACAGGATGACAAGGACCAGGTGCTCAGTCCCTGGGGAAGCAGGAATTGGAGTACCTTTTCAGCCTGCTGTTCTGCAATTGTGTCTTTAAGGTTAATTCCCAATCACAAACAGGAAGGTTTGTGAAGGTTCTTCCCATTCACAAACAGGACCTGTTGGAATGTAGAACTCTGCAGCTGCTTTTTCCATTCCTGGTCCAAGGACAGCTAATCCATGGGTTTGCTAATGGTTTACAACATGGTGATTTAAAGGAAGCTAAAAGTAAGTGTGTTTTATCTTAATGTAAAACAATCAGTTCAATATCATGGTCTCAAGTGGCACCTGGGCACAGGACAGAGCTCAGGCAGAAATCTGATCAGCTGTCCCAAGCTACACCACTTGTCCTCACCAATTACAATTTGTAGATAATTACACTTGAGTGATTTCCACAAAATCCTTTGAAAACAGCCAAGCTTAAAAGGTTTGCATTATTTCTATACAACCTGCTATAGCACTACAGGAAAATAAAGACTTGATGGGTCTTGTCTGGCCTCTGCTAGGTTTGTACACAGAGCAAGTCTCAACAGATTCCCAGTCTGTAGTGTTGGGAGCTGGAACTACTGGGTTTGTTTGAAAAGCAGAGATATCAGTAAGTGTCTGCTAAATCACAGAAGATTCTTGTAGTTGTTTTGTATTGGGTTTGTAGATAAATCCTTCAAATCATGCAGTAAACCAAAAGCATTTCTATCAGCTTTTTCCTGCACACAGATAGGCTGGGGATTGGCCTGCTGCAGAGCAGCACAGGGGAGAGGGACCTGGGGGACAGCAGGGTGACCATGAGCCAGCAATGTGCCCTCATGGCCAAGAAGGCTGATGGCACCCTGGGGTGTATTGGAAGGGGGTGGTTAGTAGGTCAAGAGAGGTCCCACTCCCCTGCTATGCCCTGGTGAGATCTCACCTGGGATGTTGAATCCAGTTCTGGGCCCTTCAGATTGAGAAGGACACAGAACTCCTTGAAAGAGCCCAGCGCAGGGCCACCAAGATAGTGGAGTGGAACACCTTCCCTGTGAGGTCAGGCTGAGGGAGCTGGGCCTCTTTAGCCTGGAGGAGACTGAGGGGTGTCCTCATCAATGTCTATCAATATGTAAAGGGTGAGAGTCAGGAGGCTGGAGACAGGCTCTGCTCAGGGATGGCAGCAACAGGACAAGGGGCAATGGGCACAAGCTGCAGCAGAGGGAGTTCCATGGGAATGTCAGGAGGAACTTTGTCACTGTGAGGGTGACAGAGCCCTGGGACAGGCTGCCCAGAGAGGTTGTGGAGTCTCCTTCTCTGGAGGCATTCAAACCTGCCTGGATAGGTTCCTGTGTGATTTTGGTGACCCTGCTCTGGCAGGGGGTTGGACTGGATGATCTTTTGAGGTCCCTTCCAACCCCTGACGTTCTGTGTTCTGTGATATTTAGTAAAATGTACTTAGACTTTTTCCTGTAACCTCCAACTCCAATTGAGCAATATCACAGGAAAAGCAGATTACCAAACAGCATCCTTGTGTTCAGAAACAGAACAGAAGGTACTTTGTGGAAACACTTAAGGGGGTGTGTTATGGACAAACCCACCCAGTTCATGAAAACCCATTCATTGGAAAGAGAAAGAAAAAGAGCAGCTACTTTTGTCCTTAAGGAAAGGACTTCCATGAAACAAATATTTATATTCTCAAGAGCATTTCATTGAGTAATAATTGAGAAGATAGTAATAAGGCAAGGGATTTACAAAGATCTTTGGAGAGCATTCCATTAAGAAGGCTTAGGTAAAGGGATCTGCATCTATCTTCTCTAATGAGAAAATGCTTTTGCTTTTCCACCTGTGTTTATTAAAAAAGGAAAAAGCCAGAAAGAATGAATGTTGACGTCCAGCAAAGCCAAGGTCAGTGCTGCTTTATAGCAGCCTTAGGATAAGCCTTTGATTCAGAAATCAAGGGTTTTTTCCCCTCTCAGCTATGCTGTTTTGTAGATGGTTGTATTGAGCTAGTTCCAGGTACCAAGTTCTGCAGAACATAAGGAACAAAATAGGTGGGAGGAAAGAGACAAGGAGAGGGAGAAATTTCAGTTAAACAAGGAGGACTGAATAGTAAAGTTGAGGCTCAAGCTATCAAGAAGTGACAACATGCCCTGGAGAAGTTAGGAAGTTGCTTTAAAAAGGTCCTTTCTCAGAGAAGGCAGTGGTGCCCTGAGGCTGTGATCTGACATGGCATTTTTGGCAAAGAATTCACATCTTATTTCTCTGGCACATCACATGAAGGTGAATTATAACACCTCTTTCCCAATCCCACACCTACTGATGGTTTTAAGGCATACTAACCAGGCACTTCAGACTTCCCAGCTCTGTGAGGAACACTACTACACCATTTGGGATTAAAAACTCTTTTTGCATACAGAGCTATCTGGAGCATCCCCCCCATTGAGTTTTTCTGTTCAGCACTTTATTCCTCAGAGTCATTTTTAATGTTTAAGGTAATGGAAATGGTGTTTCACTCCACATCCTACAATGGCATTCCAAAATTTGCCAGAGGATTTGCTGTTCACAAATGTGAAGTAATGCAGATTGAGAGGTCTTTAACAGTCATTGATTTGAATCAGAAAGGAACAGTTGAGTAGTTCTGAACTCAGCTTTTGCACAAGCCTCCCCAAGAGCAAGCCCCATACCTTGTTTCTTTGCAGATGATGAACTCCAGAGATCTGTCCTTTGTTTCTTCTTCTGATTACTGTTATCCCAATGAAAATGGACCTGAAGGAAAACAGCAACACGTCTGGAAACAGCTACAGAAATGAACTTGCCCTTCATTGTTCAGAACAGCTGTGTAACCCCTGTTAAGGTTAGAGTAATTAATGCCACTTTCATAGTATTAGTAAGGTGATATTCCCTCTGGTCTTTCCCACTTTATTGCTGCTTTCTCCTAACTCATCTAGCAAGGAACAAAGAAATATATCACCATTTAATCAGCTACTTTGAGTCAGTTCATGACAGCAGCTTTTCATGGGCTGCCCTGAACAGAGAACAGGCAGTTGGGCATTGTCCATCAGAACAAAACACAGAGACTGTTAAAATATATATTAAAAAATATAAAATATGTATAATATATATATATATATACACACATATATCCATAGCTGTGTTAGAAAGACTTACTCCATTTGGCAACAAAATTACTATCAAGTCAAAAACTTATTAAGAAAGTTACCTTTTATCTAAAAAAAAAAAATCTCATCTGTTTGGAACCTAAACTAACCACAGTTCCTTTGAAGTTGTTTTTGGTTTGGGTTTTTTTGTGGAAGAACTTAGATATCCTCCCTTTAATCAACCATCATTATCTACAGCCTTCTGACTCTTACATACCCTACGCACAGACTTTAAATGCCAGAGAGGAAAAGCACAGAACACAAAGCATCTCATACCTTATAATATTTAGATATTGACTGATGTGGCTTGAAGACTGTTGTACCTTCTGGAGAATCAATGTTGAAAACTGTCTGGAAAATACATGTAAACAAAAGGAAAGATTTAACAACTGTTAATCCCTGTCTTTGTGCTGAGAGGTATCTCCACAACAGTTATTGTGTTAACCTTAAGTATACCTCCTGGCTCCTGTTATTGGGTAAGGACAGGGAATCTTGGATAAATAATTTTTTACATGTAATTCCTACTAAGCTGCTTTCTCATTGCTCAAAAAAAGGCAAGTCAGGATCTACATATATCCAAATACACTAGTGACAGCATCACTAGTCACAATTTCATGACTTCTGACTGTGGACAAGTGCCAAAAACACCAGGTGTTCATGAGATGACAGAGTCACAAGTGAGAGTAAAAGAACTTTTGCCATTTTCTCAGTTTAAACTTTCAGCCACGATGCCCCCCACAGACACCACTCTGCTTTGAAAGAGAAGCTGTAATTGTATTTAGCTCTCCATAGCTTAAATGAAATCACAGAATCCCAGACTGGGCTGGGTTGGGAGGGACCCCAAGGATCAGAGCTCCAACCCCCCTGCCACAGGCAGGGACAGCAACCTCCAGGCCTGGAGCTACACAACGTTGCCCAGGGCCCCAGCCAACCTGGCCTTGAACACCCCCAGGGACGGGGCACCCACCCCCTCTCTGGGCAGCCTGTTCCAGCCCCTCACCACTCTCTCTGGAAAGAACTTCCCCCTAATATCTAATCTAACCCTTCCTTCCTTCAGCTTTAATCCATCCCCCTTGTCCTGCCAGTCTCTGCCCTTTAACAAGCTGATACCCCTCCTGTTCCTCTGCTCCCTTCAGGGACTGGCAGGCTGCAATGAGGTCCCCCCACAGCCTTCTCTTCTCCAGGCTGACCCAGCCCAGCTCCCTCAGCCTCTCTTCACAGGGGAGGTGAAATACCTCTATAACTGATCTGCACAGGAGTTGTGGTTCTTCCTCTTTCTTATATGTGATCTCTTATGACTAAGGTTGACACTCTTTCAAACATATGGCATTCTAGTGCAAGTTCAGTGAAAACAGCTGTGGTTCTCAAATATTTAGAGCTTCTGTTAATTTTTCAAAACAAAATTTCTTCAGACATTTCAAGGGAATTATCCAAGAGCATAGGAATATAAGTTAGTTGCAACAAGAAAGATGTTCTCCACCAGTCAGGGAAAAAAAAAGTACAATTCCTGGAAATATTAACTTCTGAAGAATAGCCAAGGATAGGGAGTACAAAAAAAATATTTTAATAAGTGTTTTTCTAAAAAGAAGGAAAATATTTATTAATAAAGCCAAGCTGGTTATAAATTACTCTTGAAGACAAGGCTCTATAACAAGAAAGCATTGTGTTTACCCAACAAAGACTAACTGTGACCTAGTCCCACTTAAAAATATAGAATAACAAACTATCATGTAGCAGATGATTTGTAGTAACTGGCCCTGTGCATGTCCTCAGCAGCAGAAGAAAAGGGATCTCAGCTTTGAGAGCTTCTTCTTCCATCTTATCTCTCAGCTTTGCTTCCCCAGGGTTCCAATCTGAATTAAGCAGACCTCACATTCCTCCCAGAAGAGCAGCAGCACACACCTCTCAGTGCAAATTGGTTTGGTATCACCATACAAATTGCTCCTACTGAATCAGAACAGAGATTTCTTTTGAGCTGCTCCTATAAAAACTAAATATTGTGGATGCCACTGCAAATGCACCCTGAAAAACATCCATAGAGTCGAGTTCAGTATCACAAACCTTCCCAGACTGCTCAGAGTACAGCTAGATAACTTCTTTATCATGCAGGTCCATGAAGTTTCAATGTGTTTCTTCATTTTTTTCACCCAGGGTGTTACTGTGTGCTGCAACACAACTTCCTACACTGCTACTACATCAAGTAGGCACAGAAAGTTCTAAGAAAATTGAATCATCTATAGGAATTACTGGGTTAACTTCAGCTGACTGTTGGCTGACAAGCATCTAATAATGGTTTTTTAGGAAAAATCTCAATGATGAGGATTATCCTTTTCTATTAAATTCCTATTTTAGAAGAGAACTCACAATTAATCTAAGAGTAAGTAAATTCTTAGGTGAAAAGCAATGACACCAAGCAATTCAAACTTTCTCTTTCTAAGATTTTTCTAGCTATCAGCAAGGAAACAACAGGAATGTCACCAGGAGATGTTGATACATAGATAAAACAGATATGAACTAAATTTAGATCTAGATGATTTAATCCCTCCTAGTTTACTTAAAAGGGATGCTAGAAACTCTAAGCAGTAATAATCTCAGGTGAAGGGCAAGGTAAGTAGGAAAAGTAGAAGTCCTTCAGTAAAAAAAGGACAACTGTAATAAATAGTTGGTCTTGCACCCAGACAGAAGGGAATCTCATTACACATCTTCTAACAAATGTTCTGGAAATAAGCAGGAATATTAAGGAAGGAAAAAAGTTCATGACACTGCCATATGCAGAGCTGGACACAGAAGTAATTCCCTTTTCTGATTAAAGGGATTGCTGTTGAGTTGTGGGGGGGGGGTTTTTTGGCTCTCAAGACAGATTTTACTCTCTTCCTGCTTGTGTTTCCATTTTATCACACTTTTGACACTCCTGTGCTCCCTCCAAACACAGATCCCTGCTGTGAGCAGCAGGTTTTCCAGAAGGTCTATGACGTGAAAGGTTTCTGAAAAAGCCTGGCAGCTCAGCTAAACTATTAGGCAGACTACAGCAAGTAGAACAAAACCAGAGGCCTACAGAGATTGAACACTGCCAGCCACAACAGTCTGTAACGTCAAGGAATTTCTTGCATCACTATCTGACTTTAATACCAAAAGAAATACCAACCATTAACAGAGAAGTAATTATTAATGCACATGAAATCATCACCTATGTCATGTGCCCACTAAAGATGAGGGTTAAGAATTTTTTGATCTAAAAAACCCCCAGGAGTATTTGGTAAGTAAAGGTCTTATTTTGCTGTCAGGAAAAGGTCTAATCCAACCTGACACCTCAGTAAAACATGAAGTTCTGGGAATACAAGGCACTCAACCTCAAGCCTCAGCACATTTTCCAATACCTCACACTACAGCTAAGATGGTATTTTGTTTGGAAAGCTTAAAGTTCAAACATTACCCTACTCATGAGTATCACTCAAGAATATTAGAGCTTTAGCCAACTTGAGAGGGAAGCCAGAAGTTGAAGGTCAGGCCACAAGCCCAACTGTACCTTAAAGGGGCCCAGGTTTTTCAAACAAATGTTTTCTAAGACTGACAACACCATATGGATACCACAAGCATCAAACTCAGTTCCTGTGGCACTAAAAGGATTTTTCTTTTACAGAACCCTTGATTCAATACTTAAATAGGAAACAAACCCACAGTTAAATTTATCTTTTCCTTGCTTTTTTCCTTAGCCTGTCCTGTTATTTCCTGAGGTGGTCTCAATTCCCAAACATTGCAGTTAAAAAGTGAACAGCTCAATAACCCAGCTCCACCTGATAGGCAAATTTTAAATAGAACATCTCCAAAAAGAGACATTAAAGCCATAAAAGCACTAGCTGGGTAAAAATCAAAGTAGACCATCCCATTAGGCAGCAGCTTTCCCCTAAAACCCTGTAGACTTCCATCACTGCACAACTCTACATACAATCAAGAATAAAATGGTTCCAATGTCTTTCCACACCTGTAAAACCAACTCTTCTACCCTTCAAAACCAACTCATCTACCTTTCAGGTGTATAGAGAAACAGTGTTAATGACTTACCTGGATAATATCTGAGAGCTTGTGCAATCCAGATGTATTGACAAATAGCCCAGTACCTAGAGAGAATAATGCACAATTACTTCTACAGAGCAAACATACATCTACCTCCTACCTGGACAGCACAACCCTGAGCACATTAACTTGTAAATGTTGTCTGAAACAAGGGAATTACTCAGGTTGCAAGGAGAAGTGTAAAACTGGCTTTCCAAAGGAAATGTTTTGTCTCTGACACGTTGAGAAGCTCTCATCTGAGACAGTCACATAAACTTCTTAAGGCTCTACATTAGAGCTTGGAAAGGAAATAGTTAAGGGCAAGACAAGCTTGCTTACACTGTTTGGTTAGTTTTTCAAAAGCTTGCACAACTTATGTTAGCCTCATGGGAAAAGAGAAGAGAGAACTGACTCCTGCTCTGCTGAGGCAGGAGTAAGCTGTGCTATAGCTGTAGACAGCCCTTTACATCCCCTCCAAGCTTCTAGGATGCTCAAAACTGACTACAAAGGAACAGCTGAAGAGACCATGACATGGATTGATGATGAGGATTTGACCATGGACATGACAAACCTGTTGAGCCAGAGTGCAAACGGTCTAAAAGGAGAAATATGCTGGGAAGGGGGAACTGGGGGCAGGGAGGATAGGTGGGTTCTCAACAGTCTCTATATTCCAGTCTCCATGGAGCAGACCTGCTCTCTCATAGAATCATAGAATGGTCTTGGTTGAAAGGGACCCCAAGGATCACAGAGCTCCAATCCCCTGCCACAGGCAGGGACAGCAACCTCCAGGCCTGGAGCTACACAAGGTTGCCCAGGGCCCCAGCCAACCTGGTCTTGAACACCCCCAGGGATGGGGCACCCACCCCCTCTCTGGGCAGCCCCCTAATATCTAATCTAACCCTTCCTTCCTTCCTTTAGCTTTAATCCATCCCCCTTGTCCTGCCAGTCTCTGCCCTTTTAAAAAGTTGAATCCCCTCCTGCTTATAAGCTCCCTTCAGGGACTGGCAGGCTGCAATGAGGTCCCCCCACAGCCTTCTCTTCTCCAGGCTGACCCAGCCCAGCTCCCTCAGCCTCTCTTTGTAGGACAGGTGCTCCAGCCCTCTAATCTCTCCAATGCTTAGAACTAAATCATTTTCTTAGCACATGAAGAAGTTGGAAACTTTGTTCTTTGCTGAGGAGCAAATTAAGAACAAGATGCTGACAGGCAGTAAAATTAGAAGCTTAACTAAATGTATTTTTTTTCCACTCCTGATTATGTTATTCCCAACATTCCTGTCTTAACTCCATGACCAGAGAAGAAACAAGTGCCACTAGCAAAATGTCATCAAGCTCCCCCCCACAATTCTTCTGGTTTTGGAGAAAAAGTGGTGTGTGCAAACCCCCTCTATGTACACACTCAGGCTGACACAAAGCAGTTCTTAAAACTGGTTCTGTTGCATGAACAGACATATTTCTCAGGAGGGGACCTCACTGAAAGTCTTCATAAAGAGACAGAGGCCCTCAGGGTCAGACTTTGGCTTAACAGTTCTAGAATTTAAATCAAAACAATGAAGCCTTCCTCCTGCTTTATGATCCTCCTTCCTTCCTCCTCCTCCTCTCCCCAGTCAATGTAAACTTCCAGTTACTAACACTTCAGAGAGAAGTCTGAGTGAAAGGGTTAGGTTACACTTACGGCCTGAAAGGAACTGTAAAATCTGTTCCAGTGACTCCAAGAGAGAGGATTTGGTCTGGAATGTTATCTGGGCCTCTGCAAACAGATCAAAGATGTAGCTGGAATTTACAAGGAAAAAGCAGAAATGGGTAAATGCCATAAATAATCACATGGATGCAATTACTGCTACTTTTCTAGCTACAGTTTCATCATTAAACAGCAAAACATGTTCTGGAATAGAAATATGTGTTTGGTTATGAAGACAGCAGCCAATATTGACATGACACAAAGCATCCTGACACAGTTTCCACATCCCCCATGACTTCTCCACAACACTCAGTACGTAAGAGTTTAGAAACAGATTTGCACACCATTTCCATGCCTCTTTTTACAACATACAATATGCATCAGTTTAGAAATAGACTTGGAGAGCTCTGAGGTGTCTGAAACCAAATCACTGCAGCACCAGTACCCCATTTAAATCATGGCACAAACCTGAAAGCAGCACAGTGAAGAGCTTCTTCCAGTTCAGAGTACCTGACAGGCACACACAGAGCATGGGATTCTACCCTTGGAACACTTTAAAAGGGAGTTCTACCAGAAATAATGATTAATACAGAAAGGGGATTTAAGGAAACCCAAAACCTTGAATAAATACTAGTCCCAGACACTAGAACAGCTGCACCAACCCTAACAGCCACTACCATCCTAACCACTGCCCCAGTTTCACCAGGGTCTAGAAAGAGTTTGCTGCATTTTTACCATGTAAACATATTCATGAGAAGAAATTTACCTTCCCTCTTTGGTGATGCCTGTATCATTTGGTGGCAGCTCCACTGCATCAATGGCACTTTCTAGCTGCAGGAGAATTTCTTTAAAGAGAACAGAGAGGGGGAAAAAATAAAATCAGGGTTCACAAAACCTCACTTCTGGGCCACACCTAAACCTCTTTTTCCAGAGGCACTTTATTACAAAGGTTGCTACCAAAGACAGCCACCTAGCTGTCTTCTTGATTCTATAAACAAATCAAAATGATCAAAACCAAATTCCTAGATAGCATCTCTAAATATTCATATTCAACTTCAAGAACTTCTATGCCCTCAATTCTCAGATGAAGCCTGTGATGCTCTTAGGAAATGCAGCTGTCAGCTAAATGTTAAACTCTTCTACATACATGAGGAAAGTTGTTCTTGGAAATGCTTTGTAAACTTGAGATCTCAAGCTCTTGCTATAAAGCTTACGTAGGATCACATTCTTTCTTCCAGCAGTGTGATGCAACTGATGTATTTCCAGCACACTGACAGGATTAGGAGACAAAAGAACTTCTAGCAAAAAAGGGTGTGACGCATTCATCTGCAGAATTCCTCCCCATCTTGGGAGAAAGCTGTATCAAAGCATTCCACACATCTCAAAGAAGAGACCACAGGCTTCCATACATTTTTCAGTCATGTGCAATGGCTACACAACTGCTCCATGACCCTGATTTCTAGTCACTGACCTTCTGAAACTGTTTCAACAGCAATTTTCGACAAACACACAGAAAAAAAAATAACCTTACTCTTTATCTTTGCTATATCTTCCAGCTCCATGTTCAGTCCTGTTGAAGAAAGGAAAAATTTGAGAATGAAAGACACAAAACATCCTCTCTGGCTCTTTGTCTTGTCCAAAATTATGGGTATGAAGGCTAGATCTGAGTAGATGGAAAGACATCTTCTGTCTTTTACTCACAGTTCTCTTTCACGACCTCTCATGTCACATTCTTTGGTGAAATCTTTTCATGTTTGCCTGATTGCCAGTGATTACTAATTAACAATAATTTATCTACTAATGAGAGCAAGTTTTCCAGAAGCTTTTAGGAAGAAGTTTCTTGGTAGTGGCACCTTATGCCCTCAGTGAATCAGTGGTCTGTGGCTGTCAACACACCTGAACTTGCCAACTCCATGTTGAATTCAGCATTTATTTCATTCTGTTGAACAACTTTGGCTTGTTCTTCCAGTACAACGTTTAGAGCATCCATTGCTGAAGCCAAATCATAGGGTGTCAAGTCAAAAGATGATGATTCCTCACACAACTTCTCCTAAAATATGAGAGGACAAGAGCATTATTTGTGCTGCACCACGTGCTATTTGCTTGAGGCTGTTTCATAGATGCTCGAGTCCAAATGACCAGGCTGGATTTCATTCCTGATCTCCAGCTCAGAGCACAGGACATGTTATAAACACCTGAAGACTTTGGCTACTGCTAGGTGTGTCTTTTTCTGAAAGGCAGAACCAGTATTTGCTGAAAACCTTTGCCTTTCACATGACTAACATTCTATCATACCCTAGTAGCAAATCACTGCCATCATTAACATCCCTTTTGTTTTTAACAGGTGTCACCTCCTCTGCATTCTTAGTGTTCCTAACAACCCACTGGTATCTTGATAGCCTGTTGTTTCTCCCACTCAGTTGCCAAATAGCTTGCTGCCTGGTGACAAAGGGTCCCAGTAGCAAGGTTTTTAGGTATATAGTCAATTTGTCCTTCAGAAATACTTCCTGGTCCCTCTCAAGAAATCCCTGTATTCCCTCATAGGAGGACAAGGTCTTTGCACCTCATGATCTTGTGTTCAGATATGGGGGCATGGAGGAAAAAAAAATAGAGGAGGGGAGGACATAAAAAAACCCACAAAAGCCCCACCCCAAAAGTACTAAAATATATATTCATGTGTAAAGTTTGGGCTAAAATGTATGCCAGAACAAATATTACTATAGAGAAGGAAGAAAATGTACTAACTTTCTATTAAAATAAAGAAAAAGAATGAATGGTTTGAACACTCAAACCAGTAAGTTTGACAAAACTATGACCACAAAAAGTCACATATTGTTTTGCCACAAATTTTTCATTCATGAAAACAACCATCTTCCCTGAGGAATGAAGAGAAATAGTAAGAATTAACCCACACAAAAATGTGACTGCAACAGCTATGAAGAAATAAGTTACAAAGAAAAAAAATGCTGAACTAGCTGCATGTGTAAAGTATCTAATCAGAAAGAAGCCAACTTTTTTTCAGAGTAATTACTAGATTTCCACATATTAACCTGGAACAGACAGTACCATGGGAGAACTATTGCAAAATGAGTAGGTCTAGATTAGATTCTGCTTAATTTCTGCATGGAGGCATCAATGAATCTTTTAAAAACACTACCAGGGCAGGGTGGGGGGAGGGAACCAACCAAAACACAAGCAACTAAGACTGGATTTCCACTAAAAAAAAAAGAGGAGAGGATGTTCTGATGAAAGGAGCACATACTGTACACAGCCCTGCAACTATCTCTCCTCAAACACAGCACCCCCTCCCGTGGCCTGTTTCCTGAAACACCAGGCAATGGGAAAATCAACCCTGCAGCTGCTTAGCAGAAATCCCACTGGGAGGTTCTTCACGTGCTACAAAGAGACATCTTTCAAACCCTCATTTGCATTTCATTATTTAGGCAAAGGGCTGCAGTTTTGAGCCAATTAAGAGGAAGATGGCATAATGCAGTGTGTGTGTGTGGGGGGGGGTTCTTCTCTTTTCCTCTATGAGGAAGACTTGGAAGTCTTACAAGAGTCACATTTGCCATCTACTGCACTTGGACAGCTGATGCAGCTGGATCTTAATGATTTCTTACACCCTGGAAGAGAACTCCCTTATTTCCTGGTTTGGAGCTCTCAAACATCAAGATCCACCCCTCAGGATGAAACTACCACCTCATAGAAGGTCGTAATAGCAGCAAAGGACCATGAAATAAACCACAAAGCTTTAACTGACATGGAAACAAGAAAATATTAATGCTAAAAAACAGTAACAACTGAATAACCCAGTAGAGATTTTACAGAGTATAATAGGGCATGGGGCTCTTTTTCTCTTTGAATGAGGCTTTAGACCAGAAACAGCTTACCACGTTGTGAGCTTCATCCAGTATCACCACAGTGCCCTTCAGGTCTAAGTTGTGTGCTCTCCTGCTCTGAAAGATGAAGAGGACAGTGATGGAATGGACACAAAGGTCACAGAAAGAGATTTCCTTGACTGAGAAACTGGCTCATGAAACAGATTTGGGTTTTCATGTACATTGAATGTTGTTTTCTAAAGCAAACGACCAACAGGTCAGTGACTGCTGTGGCTACTGAACATAAAAACCAGGGACTTGCCTTCTATGGAAATGCAGGTGGGTAAAATGCATCATGTCAGAGCTTATGGAGGTTACAGCCAATATCAGCATGAAGAGAAATCCTCACAGTTGTACAACATGAGGATATACTATTTTTACCAATAGGAATCTGGGAGGAGCAGGGTGCAAATGAGTGGGATCTACCTTGTTTTCACAAGTTTATGCTCTTTGCAAGAAGCAGATGCTCTGAAAACATCCCAAGTGGTACCAGATCACATTCATTTCACAGTGCTGCTTTGCTTAAGGTATAAGATATTTTATTTAAATTTAATTCTATTTTTTAATTTATTAAATATTTAGTCTTTAATTTATTAAATATTTAGTCTTTTACTCTTTCATCTGACTTTTATAATTCATTAATTACTCCAAGTTGCATGAAGGTGTCAGCAGATTTTCTTCCTCAGAGCATTCAAAGGTTTCATTTCCTCTCCATGAAGTATGGAGAATTTATTGCAAGAGCTTTCTTAAAGCCAGCAATTCTTTCCAAGAGGGATGTCTAATCTCTACTGAAAAAGTTTCCTTGTTCTAGAAATCAACTAGCTGGCTGCAGAAACAAACAGTATCTCAGAAGGCACAAAAAAATACTCCACAGAATGTGACTGAGGATTGGTATTCAGTAGGTGAACATCACCAAAGGCATCACATTCTGCAAAGATTAATCTATAAAAGCAGCAGGACCTCAAACAAAATAAAAAAAAGAAAGAAAAAATACTTCTTAACTGTAGGAAAGAACTTTACAGAGAGAAGCACAAAAGAGCATCCTGTATGGCTCTGAATGTGAACTAGGTTTTGATTAGTTTTGTGGGATACAACACAATGCACTTAGTCACTATGTGTCAGCTCTTCACAGCTTATCCACCAAAAGCCAGTACAAGATAAATGAAGAACAATCAGATTTAAAAGCAAAGACATATGTTACCTTTGAGTCTAGTAAGTAGTTGTAAGGCATAAAAATAATATCTGCTTGCTGCTTCAGGCTTCGAGAGAGGTAATATGGGCAAGCTCTGGTTAAAAAAAGAAAAGTAGAACAAACTAGAAAGTAATAGTTGCAGAAAACATTAAGAGTGCAGTCACATACTGTGCTCTGTACACACAAGGGCTTCTAATCAACTTCTTAAGCAGTTGAAACCAGCACATTTAATTTAAGGGCAGAGGGTTAGCTCTATTCACAGAGATGAAAAGAACTGGAGAAAATAATACCTAGCTGTGCAGCTCACAACACAAAGAAATTAAAGGAGAAAGAGCAGCATCCTTTCCTGCATTGTGATCTCACCCCTTCAGGCTACAAGTAAATGCTGCATTAGACTATTTTATCTCAGTCACCTCATGCATTTCAACCTGCACCAACACCAGGACACCATTTGTCGTGTCAGATATTGGCAGCCTCTGCTCAAAAATTGGTGAGTCTGACTCTGATTCGATCCAGTCTTCACACAAGTAAGGCTTCAAACAAATTGCTGTCTGATAAAAACTGCAGTAACAGAAGTTAAGGCTTTGTGCTAAGTGCACACATGATTTTGTTGGAAGCCTTCTCTGCAACGCTTGTGGCCACTCCACTTTGCTGTCCTCCTTGTTCTGTTACTTTAGTGTATGTCAAGTTTGTACCAAGATACTCAGAAAAAAAGAGCAGAGAAGGAGCTTTCACTATTTTCACTACTAAGGGGGAGGAAGGTCAAAGGGGATCACTTACCTGTGCTTGTTTCCATTTTTAACCAGGTCTTCAATATCCATGATTGATTCAATCAGTTCTTTCTCTGTACTCTTTTCTGTGAAAAAATGACGTTACAGCCACGAGCTTAGGTACAGGTATCACACAGAGCTGTGATCACTCTGCTCACCCACTTCCTATTGTGCATCAAGAATGAAACATTAACACCAAGAACACAACCCCTCCTCTCTCTACCTTCCTAGCACATCTCTCCCTCTCCAAACAGGGCTTCACTGCCACAGCAAACTCACCTTCCACGTTGTTGTAGAAGTGACAAGCACGAGCCATCACTTTCATTCGGCACATGTAGATCTGTAAAACACAGGACAATTCAGCCAAGAGCAGCACAGCTTGTCAAGGACTGAACAGCACATCAAGGGGTGAAGAGCCCTTAGTTTTCTCTAACACCAGCTAAGGAATAAGTGCTCATCACAGTTCTCCAGCTTTAAAGTCGTGTGTGTCTCTCCACCTTTAGTCAGGCTCTGGTTTATGCAGCACACAGCCCTCATGCTCAAGAGGAAATACTGTTACATGCTGCCACTAACACTTTTCAAAACAATCTTTGGTATTACTTGTAAAAATAACAGGTAAATCAATCAGTGAAATGTTGTTTTGGATTTATGGTTGCTCTTGAAAAATATAAGTGGAAGATCAGAAAGTAAACTGGAAACTGAACTCTCATAATGACATTCTTCTCTGGGTGGAAAACATTACCAGAGACTCTGCATCAAATTCAGCACTCACAGGACTAGACAATTCCTTGGAACACATTTAAAACTGCTGTCTTCCCTTACAGTGTCCAGTAGTTAACACCCAAGTTAAGAATTACACAACATACACCAAAACAAAGCCCCTCCTGTTCTCACTGAGCGTGCTTCCAAGGCTCTGTTCCCACCTGCATGTGGTTGCTCTCCTGTCGCTTCACTTCAGGATTGATGCAGAGCTGCTCTCTGGAACCCAACACACAGATCTTTGGCCTGTTCAAACAGAATACACAACACTGATGTTAAAAGTAAGGCAAGAAAGAAGAACACAGTTGTACCTGCTGAGGTTGGGTATCAGATATAGGAAGTAACAGGTTCAGGAGCAACAGGTGAGCCCAAACTAAGTCTCAGAATCAGACACAGTCAGTTAGTCTGTAACACATGTTATGTGACTTTATGGTACTGCACTTTACCTGGCAGCAGCACACAGTAACAAGCAGCAGTTTGCAGCAGGAGGTAATAAGCAGCAGCTTATAAGCAGCAGCTTACATCATCCACTTTAACACGTGGGTTCTGTTATGACAAATGAGCTGGGGCCTGGCATCTTCTTACAAGTTCTTCCAAGCCAGTGGTGGTTTTGAGTGTAACAGAGGAAGAACTAGAGCACTGAGCACATTTGTGATGCCTTTTTTTGTTTATGACAAGGCTGTACCTTTACAAGAAACATGGAAATAAATGACTACTGCTGTCCAAGGAGCTCAGTCAACACACTGGCACAGCAGCAGCAGCTGCTGAGAACCGTGACAGACATGAGCATAGCAAAACCACGAGTTCTTCAGTGATTTACATCAGCCTAAGGGATTCAACTTCAAGCTTCCCACTGCCTTAAAGTGCCCCAAGGAAAAAAAATAGGGGAGGCAATTTTAGAAGTAAATGCTTTAATTAAAAGAACCAAACTGAGGCCAAATTCAGGAAATTCTATGCTTGAATTAATTCAGTATGAAAAACCCAAACCCAACAACAACAAATCCAGATTCTATACATGCACATCAAGAGAACCACATTTCAGTGGGTATCTGTTTTTCCCTCATAGACTGGTCTGGGTTGGAAGGGACCCCAAGGGTCACAGAGCTCCAACCCCCCTGCCACAGGCAGGGACACCAACCTCAAGGACTGGAGCTACACAAGGTTGCCCAGGGCCCCAGCCAACCTGGCCTTGAACACCCCCAGGGATGGGGCATCCACCCCCTCTCTGGGCAGCCTGTTCCAGCCCCTCACCACTCTCTCTGGAAAAAACTTCCCCCTAATATCCAATCTAAACCTTCCTTCCTTTAGCTTTAGTCCATCCCCCTTGTCCTGCCAGTCTCTGCCCTTTAACAAGCTGATTCCCCTCCTGTTCCTCTGCTCCCTCCAGGGACTGGCAGGCTGCAGTGAGGTCCCCCCACAGCCTTCTCTTCTCCAGGCTGAACCAGCCCAGCTCCCTCAGCCTCTCTTTGTAGGGCAGCTGCTCCAGCCCTCTGATCATCCTCATGGGTCCTCTGACCCCTCTCCAACAGCCCCACATCTTTCTTGTATTGGGGGCCCCAGCTCTGGACACAGGACTCCAGCTGGGGCCTCCCCAGGGCAGAGCAGAGAGGGACAATCCCCTCCCTGTCCCTGCTGCCACCCCTCTGCTGATGGAGCCCAGGATCCCATCGCCCTTCCCAGCTGCAAGAGCACACTGCTGGAAATACATTCATCCACACAAATTCAGACAATAAACAAGATGGGTTCCTCCCCCTTTCCTTTGAATAGGAACATTTTCCTATTTCATATTTACCTGTAGACTGTGTTCTTTAATTCATTGATGACCTGTGTAAGTTGTGAGTGAGTTCTGGAGGCATAAATTATTTTAGGAACATCAGTGTAATAAGCTGCCAAACAGGGGAGAGAAAAAAAAAGCAGCAGAAAAACATTATGAGCATGGCAAGTAGAACTAGAGATATTCTTAACATCCTTTCCCAGCTGGTACTATGGTAACAGTTTGCCTTGTGGAGATAGCAAGAAATTCTGTCATCTAACTATTCACATACACACACACACAATGAGCTCAATGAGTTTCTAATGCTCTGAAAAGAATAAAAACATGTCAAATGCTTTTAAAGTCTTTTTAAAATCTTAAAATCTGGAGAAACTGGGCTTCAGCTGCTACCCAATGGCTCCATGACTTCTCCAGTGCCATGCTTCTTACAAGGAAGAAAGAAAAAAAAGAGATTAAGCTTTATCATTCCTACCAAGCACAGAAATCTTGGTTCTTACTTGGGATATCAGCATCTGTGGCAGCGTTGCCCCAGGATGACAGGGGTCTGTCAGGGAAGAGTTCCCCTCCGCTCATACACTGCGCAATCTTGCGGGCTGAGATGGTATCTTTAAAGTGCTCCCGCCAAGCCAGGGTGGAACACAGCAGGCAGAGGGTTTTTCCTGTGCCTGTAGGGCTCTCCAGAATGCCATTCACCTTCTTTATTGAAGGGAAATAAAATAAAAGGGGGAAAAAAAAAAATGAGCAAGTTGGAGATTCAGCTGGAACAGGTCATTGTGCAGTGCTGGATTTCCTCAGCAAAAAAGCTATTGCTGCCTGGTGAAGTCTCCAAGGGGACAGAAACACACACCCCCCTCACAAAGCTGTTAGAAATGTACAACTTTTAGGGCCCTCTGTCTTAGTGAGGCTTCACCTCAAACCCAGAGCCAGCTATGATCCTTTATTTAGCAGAGGAATTCTCTCCTCTTAGAGCAACTAGAGCACGTGGCATTCCAGCACAGAATGCCTGGAAATATCAGGTGTTATTGCAAAAAACCCCCCAAAAAACAGCCTCAAGATTACAGGCTGCCACTTTCCTTTAGAAATGAAGCTCCATTCCACATCACAGTTGGGACAGAAAATTCTCCAAGCACTTTTAAACGTTTGATCCTACTGGATGTTGCAATGTTGAAGTGCACAGAAACACTACAAGGGGCAGGAAAACTATCCATCAGCTGAGCTTGTGCTGCCACAACAACTCACATTCAAGTGTAGGAGACCTTCTATATGAAATAGGCTTACAAGACTCCTACTTTAAAACTCCTCCACTGCCCATGGAGGAACGCAGAGCCACTGGAAAGCCAAAGCCTCCACAACAAGCTGCTCTGATCTCTCAGAGGAACAGGGATGAGGGAGCTCTGTTAGCCAACTCCAGAATGGCAATAACTTTTGTAAAAACCATAGTCTAATTTGATATTCTTTAAGATGGTCCTGTCATAGGTAAAGTGAGGAATTACACTAACAACCCAAGGACTAACAGTGCAAACCCAAACCCCAGCTGTGCCTGAGGCCAGCCTGCACGTACACACACAGGCCACTCACCCTGCTTTCCTTTCTTTTCCCAAGTTAAGGCCAAACACCCCATGCACATCTCTCCCCACCACTGCTTACACCCTCTGAGCTTTTAATAGCTACGTAACAAGATAAAAATACAAGTAAGAGGCAGAGAAGACTTGTAAAAGCCGGGATACAGGCAACTGGAAGGGAACTAGAAGCGTGAACCCCCCCCCCCCCCCTTTCCGG
>VZTU01006753.1:123960-144896 GCA_013400835.1 Zapornia atra
GGGGGGGGTGGGGAGGGGTGGGAGGGACGGCTCCTGCTCACCAGCCATCTAAACCAAGGTTGCATCGAACTTGAGATGGACGTGGTGGCGGATGGAGCACGCGGAGGCATTACATGCGCTTTCCCGTTGGCGCATTCTCACCCTCCCGACCCACTGCAGCCCCATGGCATCTTTCATCTGCCCAAGGAGGCAGTTTTACTGTGTCAGAGGAGACTTGGGATCATGAGGAAGTGAAACCACGCTTGCCCGTGGCTCGCATCAAGGAGAGAAACAATTGAAAGGAGTAGGAAGTCATGGGAAAGCAGTGCTGTGGCTGGAGGAAAGAGAATAGGGAGGTGTTTGCCAAAGGAGAGAGCGGGGCTGAGCCTCGCCCAGCTGCCTTTGCAGAGAGCAGCTCCCAGTCACCCATAGCACTTCCAGCAGGGATGGAGGATAGCCTGGAATGGCAGAGAAAAAGGGCAAGCAAATCCTTAAATTAAGGAAGGAGTCTTGTTTGCTTTTTGTTTCTTCATTATTTTCTCCTTTATCTGCAGCACAAGCAAATCTGTGCTGAAGGGAGAGCAGCTGCAGTTGTCCACAGCTGATGCCTGGGGGCTGATCCCCCTTGGGAAGATTTCCTTGGGTTTGCTTAAACAAACAAATCCCCGGGATTAAAAGAAATCGGGTTTGCTTCCCCCAGCCCAGCAGTCACCCCTCTATTCTCCCTGCCACCTCAGGCGTTTTCTTCTGGCCGTGGTGGGTGTTTTTGGGGCTAGAGCAGAGGACGCAGCGGCACATGCTCAGTGCGGGCTCAGCTGCGGTGCTGGCCGGGCTGCGGGGCAGAGCTTGCAGCAGCAGAGCCCTCACACCTCCTCCCCGCAGCATCTGCACCGGGCTTTGTGGGTTTGTACGCTGCAGAAGGGGAGTCTGGCTGGACCCTGCAGGACTGTATGGCTTTCCTCACCATTCGTAGGCACCTGGGTTGATAGAGAGACGTGAGGTTGTGAAATGATGCAGTGAGGTGACAGCCTCAGCCCACGTTAAGGTGTCTGAGAAGGTGGAGCCAAGAGGAAACACCAGTTTGTGACTCCTAGCCTAACAACTGGCCATGGTAAATGTGCCTTGACATATGCTGAGGTTTCCCCCTCCTACACGGAAATGTGAGAGCTCTGTGACTTTATGCAAGGCTGAGTTCTCCCCTTAATCCCTGTTCTGGATGGTATTGGTGGGCACCGTATGGTATTTCCCTGTCCTGACACTTCTGCTGCCCAGGCTGGAGAGCCAGAGTCCATTCTATCAAGCTCTCCATCTCTCTATGTTCTCAAGAAATCACCATTTTCTTTGTCTTCAGGTGCTGATGGACTTTATATGGCCTTAGAAATTTGTCATACTTTTATTTGGATGGCAAAATAACCTATTGTAGGCATTTCTTACCTGTAGATTTTTTACCACTGAATCCAAATGAGAGATCTAAATCACTGGAAAATATTTCTTCTTTCTAAAGTATAAACAATATCTTCTTTGATGGCACCTCACACTGTGAGGATCCCTGAGGTATCTCAAAAGAGCCCTTTCTTGGAGCCTGTCAGGGCTGGCTCGGATCTGGTCAATGTGTTGTTCTCCTTCTGCAAAGGAAAAGCTGGGATTTAGTGGTCTGCTGTGGCAGCTGGAAGGTTGCAGATAAGACCTTTGTGACAGCAGAGTGGGCAGCAGTATGGATCACAGCTTCAAGCTTCCTTAGGGTGAATGGGGCTGATGATTCTTGATGACAATACTTGGAGGGACCTGAAGCTCACTAAAACTTCTGTAATCCTAAATTAACTGGAAACAACATGCCTAACTAACCCCTCCCAGTTGCCCTATGGAGGTGGGCTTTATTCTTCCAGGTGTAAGCTTCCATTTGGGTTTTTTTCAAGTCTTCTATCCAGAGGGGGGTTAAACCAATGGTCACATCTTTGCCTGTGGTTTAGAAATGCAAAGGAGCTAGAGAGCAACCAAAGACCATGTCCATGTGCACTTTGGCACATCCCAACTGGTGCCAAACAGTCCTTATATCCTTTCAGGGTATCTCCACATGTTCAATGCTGTTCTAGAGAATCTGATGTTCTCTGAATCTCTTTATACAAATAATACCACTGTCTAACAGGCAAGTACAATAATCCTCAGTTAATGCAAAGGAAGCTAAGAACCAAAGAGACCAAATGACTGTGTGGTCACACAGTGTGTCTGTATCTGGCACATCCTGGCACTGGCCTCCTGTCTCCAACTGTCCTCTGAACTGCTGCCTTACCCAGTCCCCAGCTCTTTTGTAGCTCTTTGTTTCACCCAAACCATCCGAACGGATGTTTGCCCCAAATCCACAAACACTCAGGGACAGCTGCCTCCATCTGGCTCCTTCCTCTGCTTGATAAAGCAACCCAGGCCATGCCTTTCTCCTTCCTGACAATCAATCACCCACCAACCCAGACAGCCAGGTCTCTGCCCTGCAGCTTGGGCCCTTCTCTCTTGCTGAGACCCCAGAAGAGGACATCTCCCCATTTCCTTTCCTGAGGGGAACCCGTGTGTTCCAGTGCTGCAGCTTGGGCTGTGCATAACCTGGCTTGATGTTCATAAGCTGCAAATGAAACATAGGAGGGAAGGAGCTGGGTGATTGGAAACCGTTCCTGGGCGATGGATTAGCAGATGCCTGACAGAAGGCAGCGTAGGCCCCACATCTGCCTGCTCACATGGATCTGGGCCTCGAATCTCATGGTGAGCAGCTGAGGTGGTGTATTGTCAGGGAAGACAGCAGGCCTGCTAGCAGCCTAGCGCTCTTCTCCCAAGATTTAGGCCCTGACAATGTTCTTCTGTTCCCATGAGAAAGGAGAAGTTACTCATGCAGAGAGGATCCTAATAATCACATTCTCAAAACACAGCGGCCTTGTTGATAGGGGTATAGGCTGCCCTGAACCAAGCAGCAGTTATGGGAAGGGATTTGGGAGTAATGGAACACGTTAAGAACCAGCCATAATAAGATGGTCAAAAACAGCAGGTGTGGGGGTGCTTTTAGGTATTAAAGGTAAACTAAGGATATTTAGCTATAAGCTGGGTTTATCAGAACTCGTTATAATCACTAACCAATCAATACAGTGTGAACAGTGTGTGGAACCAATTAGCAGTTGTTTAGCTTGCCACGTTGGCAGTAAAAAAGGTTTATAATCTGTGTGATTCCACCTAATAAATGGCTTCACCTCAAATTCATATCGAATTGCGTGTTGCTCTCTGCTGGTCGCTACAGTGTATGGCCTGAGTGTGGGTGGCATACAACCGCTCATCTGGGGAAGAAAACATGCTAGTGTTGTCTGGTTGTTGAGAGGAAGAAGATGGAAGCACGTTTGACTGAAGGGAAGGTCTGGCTGTGATTTTTGTGACAGGCTTCATAGCAGGTGAGAAGTAGCAGTGGAGTCTGTGGTGTGCTCAAGGCTTATCAAGGGCTGCTTTTGTTGTGTATGTGGCATTGCAGTCTTGGTGCTGAAGGACTCGGTTCCCAGTCTCCCTAGCTTCTCTACCTTCTGCTTGTGCTCTGGCTCCACCTGTAATTGGACTGTTCCCATTTTTTCATGACATGATATTCTTTATGGAAGCAATTTTTACTTCTCCAAAGTTATCTTTGCAAACCAAATTATTTCCTTGTAATAACCTTCCTTTGACCTTGCTATCAGACATGGCACATCCTGCCTCATCCATTTAAATTGCCTGTATCCACAGAAATGAGCCTTGCTGTGCCTCTGGTTCGTTATGAATGACTCTGTATCAGCGTCCTTTTGCTGAGTGGCATTCAACACCAAACCAAAAAGACAGGCTGCTCAAACAGGCCAGCATTTAATTTGATCTGGTTAGGAAGTAGAGAACAAAACTTTTTCATTAATAATAGGCAGTGAGCCCCAGCATCCAGGCACATCATGAGCAGGAAGATGGATCCCATTGTGTGCACACCACACCCATCCCCAGCCGTTCCTCCATCTCCTGCACTGCAGCCCCTCAGGGAGCCACTGGATAGTGTCTCCGGGGTCTACCTTGGAGATAAACACTTCACATGGATAAATGCGGTATGTAGTGCTCCCAGGAAGCAGCAGGGTTGTGGAAATGCAGTGTGGACTGTACAGCACTAGAGGGAGCACAGGAAACGAGTCGCTAGAGAGAAAGCAATTGAGAGCACCCTGCCCTTCTCCGTGGCTTGGGAAAGGCCCAGGGAAGCTCCTGGCTTCTCCTTGTAACAGGGACAAAGTAATTCTGTCCATGGGATGTTTACAGTGCAGAGAAAAGCTAGGTGAAAAGTTTGAATAAAGATTAATTGTTGCATGGGGGGATGGAAACAGAGCAGGATCAGACTGTGATGATTACTGGGCATAAATATTCAGAAATATTGAATGGTTGCACTTTGAGATAGGGTTGTAGCTTAACAGCTGCCCGAGGTCTCTTGAAATCATTGAAATGCAAGTTTACCCCACTTTTCAGGACAGGGCTCTGATAAAGCTTCTATAGATTCTACAGTTCATTGCCTCCTTAGTTTACAAAATTCAGTTATTTGCAATGTTTCACACCAGATCGAACAGAGAATAGAATAGAACAGAATCATTTCAGTTGGAAGGGACCTACAGTGATCATCTAGTCCAACTGCCTGGCCAATTCAAGGCTGACCAAAAGTTAACACATGCTCTTAAGGGCATTGTTGAAATATGAAAGTGGTGAAGTGATGTGACTTGGTGATGAAGACCATGCTGAAGTGATTGTGCTCAGCTGTGATAGAACTTTGCCTCCAAAGAAACATAAAATACCAGTAGCCCATACTGGAGTGAGCAGCCTGTCCTAATCTGCCTGTCAGGGAGTCAAAGCTCTTGTTGCACCTCTGAGACTAACGGGATAATTTGGTATAAAGTCCCTCAGGAACTGAGTCAGGTGTCCTTACTAATTCATACACATACATGAGATTTCTTCTGTCAAAGCTGAATTTATTTTTACTAACTTAGAAGTAAAAAAACCCCTCAAATAGATGTTTAAATAAAAAGTTCCACATGTGATGTCTAATTGTTGTTAAAATGTGTAACTTGGTGCACTGGAAGATGTAGTCTTTCCTGGAAGGGACTTGTTGGCCATGTCATACTCTGGCCAGCCAGCTGTCTTGGTGTGAGGAGTTTGTCCATAGCATAAATATGCCCTCAAACCTTCTACCTATTGGGCACGGGTACTTCTGAACTGAGCTTTAGTGCTGAGGATTCCAGTGCTGATCTTTTCCCCCTGAGAGCTCTAAGCATGCCCTTCCTGTTGCAGCTGTGGTTGAGACATAGTGGTGCTTCAGGAGAGCTTGGCTTTGACCATCATTGACACAGCATCCTGAAAGTGGCCTGTGGTTATGTTTCCTACCTTTACCTACCGAACGGGAGGAGCTACCTCTCCTCACAGGATGATTCTTCTCATTGTAACTGATCAGCAGGGTGATGGAAACACAGACCATTGATTTGCCATGACTTGACATGTTGGGGCATCACTGTGCCAAGGCCACGGGTACCACTGTGCCAAGGCCACAGGCACCACTGTGCCAAGGGCAAGGGTACCACTGTGCCAAGGCCAAGGGTACCGCTGTGCCAAGGCCAAGGGTACCACTGTGCCAAGGCCACGGGCACCACTGTGCCAAGGCCAAGAGTACCACTGTGCCAAGGCCACGGGCATCACCGTGCCAAGGCCAAGGGTACCACTGTGCCAAGGCCAAGGGTACCGCTGTGCCAAGGCCAAGGGTACCACTGTGCCAAGGCCAAGGACATCACTGTGCCAAGGCCACAGGCACCACTGTGCCAAGGCCAAGGGTACCACTGTGCCAAGGCCAAGGGCATCACCGTGCCAAGGCCAAGGGTACCACTGTGCCAAGGCCACAGGCACCACTGTGCCAAGGCCAAGGGTACCACCGTGCCAAGGCCAAGGACATCACTGTGCCAAGGCCACGGGCACTACCGTGCCAAAGCCAAGGGTACCACTGTGCCAAGGCCAAGGGCATCACTGTGCCAAGGGCAGCACTGCGGATGCTTCTGTGCCCCCCGGGTGCAACCGCAGGCTCCGGAGCAGGGCGGGGAGCAGGCAGGAGTCCACTTGTTTCCCGAGGAGTGGATCGCGGCGGGATTCCTTCAGGGGTCCGACCTCCCCCCTTTTCATACCGGTGCCCCCGGTGGTGGTGCTGAACGGACAGGTCCCGCATTGGGCTCACGGGTGGTGCTGAACGGACAGCTCCCAGCCGAGGCTCCGGTACCGGCTGCGCGGGGATCTCGGGCCGCCGCCGCCGTGCCCGCTGCTTTTCCCGTCCTCCCGGGCAACGGGAAGACTGGATCGGATTTGCCCGGCAGTGAGGGCTGCCCGGCCGGACGCAGCTCTTCGGGCTCTCCCCCCGTGTGTCTCCGGGGCTGGCAGATCCCCGCTCCCCCGCCCCGTGCGCCCCCGAGCTGCTAATTGCATCGGATGGCCGGCGCCGGGGGCAGCTGCGGCCCCATAGCGGGCAGAAGGACACACGGCACTTCCAGCGCTCATTAAGGCATGGTCGCAGCCAGCGAAGCGCTGTCCTTTTGTCCTCTCACTCCATTTTAATTGATGGAGAGGGACGGTCAGGTTGCTCTGCGGAGGGGAAAGCAGGACCGGGAAGATCCCGATGGAATGCAGGCAGCTGCAGAATCCCTCTATCAGACTGGAATGGAGGCAAAATCCCCAGCTCAGACCCAAAAGGCAGGGACTGCAGCTTGCCCTCATCTCCACGGAGGACCAGGACTGGTACCAGACAGACCTACTGGTGTAATCCAGAGCACTGTGCTCTGTAACAAGTGCCAGGAGACAATTAAATGAGTGGGTCAGGGATGTGGCACATCTGCTTCATGTCTTGGTTTTGCCCAGGACCAGATGTAATGGTAGAGGAAGGACCTCAGTGCATGGTTTGTTTCTGTTAAACAGTACGGTCCCTCATTCAGTCCAGGGGACCCTCCTTGGGACTCTGGGCAGCAGAGAAGGCTACAAAGATGCTGAAGGGCCTGGAGCATCTCCCCTGGGAGGAAAGGCTGAGGGAGCTGGGGCTGTTCAGCCTGGAGAGAAGAAGACTCAGGGGGGACCTGATTAATGGTTATCAATATCTGAAGGGTGGGATGCAGGGGGAATGGCCAGCCCCTTCTCAGTGTCTGTGGGGACAGGACAAGGGGCAATGGCTGCAAGTCAGAGCAGAGGAAGTTCCCCAGCACCATGGGGAAGAACTTTTCCCCAGTGAGGGTGAGGGAGCCCTGGGACAGGCTGCCCAGGGGGTGTGGAGTCTCCATCTCTGGAGAGATTCCAGCCCCTGTGCAATATGAGCTGGGGAGCTGCTTTGGCAGGGGGTTGGACCCCATGAGCTCTGGAGGGCCCTTCCAATCCCTGTGATTCTATGATTCTATGAGTATGAGGTACATCAGCTTGCTACTGCTGCATACTACATCTTCCAGCACAACACAGCAGTCTCAGAGGCTTTCCAAAGACTGTTTCCATTAAGAACAAGGTGAAGGATGCCCAGCTCCACGGCTGGCACAGCTGATGTAAGCTATTCCTGTTTGGTTTCCATGGAACTGCAGGACTGGGCAAAGCAGTAAGATAAGAATGTGGAGCAAACTAAAATAAAAGGAAAAGTTCAACAAAGATCTGAGCTGCAGAGCCTGTCAGTTGGCACAAGGAGGGTGTCAATTAGGATGAAGTTCTGTATCATGGAGGGAAAATAAGTGCAAGTATGAAGCAGGTATATGAAACCACTGTTTTCCCAGCAGAGTAGCTGCCAGAAGGCAGAGGAGAAGATCTGAAGGGTGTTCCTGAGGGCACGTGGTACACAGGATGATACTTTATTGTTCAAAATTGTCCTGCATCTAATGCCTCTTTATATCACAGAGTTCTGGGGATTTCCCTTTCCTGCCTGGTGGAGGGTCTTGCTGTGAAGGTGGCAATGGCAGCCAGGCTGCAGATTCACCTCTGGCTGGAGGTCAAAACAGGAGCCCAGTAAGGAAGGGAGAAACCAAGACTGGAAGCACAACGGCATGTGGGAGATGCAGGACACTAGAATGCCTGTGTCCTGTGGTGGAAGCAGGAGGAAGGGCAGCACAAGGAGGATCAGGGCAGGTTTCACAGGGCACATGGCCATGAAGACTCTGTCCCCATGTGTCTAGGTGTCCCCTGAGCAGCCAGTCCAGGGCAGACCCTCACAGCATCTGTGAGACAGCAGCACCCACTGCTGAGCCATCAGCTGCTGCCCTGTGACATAGCAGTGATGCTGTGAGGGTTACATGGATGTGATAAAGACCTTGACAGCCTGACAGAGCACCTCTCTGTTTTCAAGACCTTCTTCTATTCTGAGGCTCTTTTTCAAGTATGTGCTAACAGTTCTCTGTCTTAAATGTGCTAAACTCCAAAAATACAGGTGAAGATTGCCCCAGAAACAGACCTGCTGCAAGCTGTGGGTGCTGCTGTCAGCAGGGCAGCAGCCTGTGTGAGATCACCGATGGTGCATCCTCCAGTCATGGGAACGATGAGCACACTGGAGGGCTCACAGCAGCAGCAGAACTCCAAGGGCTTGTGTATTTGCTTGTCCTTTGCATTTACAGTGATTGCAGACCAGTATCAACCTGTGTGGGCCAGGGTGGTGGCCGAATCCACTTTACATCCTCCCTTATCTGCTTCTGCAGGGAAGGAGGCACCCCAGGAAGTCAGGTTACAGCACTTCCCCCCGTTAGCATCACCCCCAAACTGTTTCTTCACCCAAATGCCTGTTTGTTCTCTGCACTGCTGACTGCCTCCTGCCTCTTCACCCCGATGAACTGGGAAATATCCCTGGCTCGCCAGGGCTTGAGCAAGGCTTCCAGATGCTGATGGGCATAATTTTACCTCTGAGTCTGGAAGTGGAGTGGGGAAAGGGATGGGGCAGCTGTCCTGATGTGGTTAACTACCCGAGCTGCAGCGTTTCAGCTCCTTAGGAGGGAAAATCTGGCACAGAAACCTATACCTCTAGCTGTGGTAAATTCCTACTGTGTGTCTTCCCATGACATTTGCCACACTGGCAACTGAGTTAGTCTGCTCTGGAACAGACACTCCTTGTGGCAAGTTACAGCAGCCTGGAAAAGCCTTGGCAGAGTCTGGCAGCTACACATGGGTTTCCTTGTGTTTCCTTGCTGCTTCTCTCCATGAGAGAACGAGCTGCTGCTGCTGTTAAGATTCTCTTCTCAATGCTGCTTCTTATTTTTCAGCCTACAAGGAGAAAATGAAGGAGCTGTCTCTGCTCTCCCTCATCTGCTCCTGTTTCCACACCCAGCCGCATCCTAACACCATCTACCAGTATGGAGGTAGGTAACCAGCTCCTGCAGAAGCTACAGCACGATGCTCCTGCAGCTCCATGGGAGCTCACTGGGCTGGCCCATCCCACAGCAGCAATCCCATGCCTCAGCCCAGGGTCTCTCTGCTTGGTCTCCTTTCACTGTTTATTAACATAACCCACGGTCTCCCAGAAAGAAGCTGCTTGCAGTGGCTGGCTGCTCCATGCTGGGCTGACATACACTATTTGAACAGCCTGTCTGTAATTGAGATTAATTGAAATTAATTGCATTGACTTGGAAGGGGTGGTGAAGCTGATCATTAATCAGGAGGTAGAACAAAATGGCACAGGTCAGAACGTGGGGAACACCCTAATTCCTACACAAAGAGCTCGGTGCCCTCAGGTGAATGCTCTCTTGAGTGCCACAGGTCCAAAGAGCCCCTCTTTTTTTTTTTCCTCCAAAAGATATGGAGGTGAAGCAGCTGGACAAGAGGGCATCAGGCCAGAGCTTCGAGGTAATCCTGAAGTCGCCTTCAGATTTATCTCCTGAGAGCCCAATCCTTTCCTCCCCCCCCAAGAAGAAGGACCTGTCCCTGGAGGAGCTGCAGAGGAGGCTGGAGGCTGCAGAAGAGAGGAGAAAGGTAACAAGATGTCCTGTAGAAGCAGTGACTTTTCTGTGATGGGTACTAATTGCACCAAACACTAAAACTGGCTTAGCAGGAGCAATTAAAAAGGCTGCAAATAGTGGGGGTTACACATTATTATATTCCACTGTAAACTGGAGTCATGGAGTGAGGTTCTACAGCCTGGTTTAGGCAGGGAATTGGACTTGATGGTCACACAACACAGGGTCCTTTTTGTCTTTCATGTGTGACCTGACTGCAGGGTGGTTCTCACCAGCTAATGCTGCAGGAGATGGAGCTGTTGGTCACACACCAGATTTAGACCCCAAACCTAAACACAGCCTCATGTTTCTAAGAGCTGGTTCTGCCCCATTTCAACTGTAAAATGCCATAGAAAAAGTCTTCTCATGAAAACTACTGAAAAGAAGAAAACCAGCAAAGGAAAGCAAAGTACAGACATTGAGTGTTGGTGGGGAAGAGGAGAGCAAGCTGAAATAGTTCAAAGAATGAGGTGACACTCAGGGAGGGGACTCTGCACCCACATGCATCTCACCTTGGTTTTGCTGAGCTGGTGGGTGCATCGTATGCCCATCTGGAGCTCTGGCTCCAGCAGACATTGTCCCACAGCAGGGAAAAGGTGTCAAAGCGTCTTCCAAGCAAGAGTGTGATGGGATGGAGCGGGTGGCAGTGGGTTTTTGAGGAGAGGAGGTGGTCACAAAGCTTCTCTGGGGAGTGGAAGGCTAGAATAGCCCCTTCCCTCGCCTTACGTGCCCTCCCCACGCCTTGCCTCGCAGACCCAGGAGGCGCAGGTGCTGAAGCAGCTGGCGGAGAAGCGGGAACACGAGCGGGAGGTGCTGCACAAGGCCCTGGAGGAGAACAACAACTTCAGCCGCCTGGCCGAGGAGAAGCTCAACTACAAGATGGAGCTGAGCAGGGAGATCCGCGAAGCACATCTCGCCGCCTTGCGGGAGCGGCTCCGCGAGAAGGCGAGTGCCCTGCCCTGGGAGAGGGATGGGGGCCGATGCCCATGGAGGGGGTTTCAGGGGCTGATCTCTGTGGGGTCATCCCAGAGTGATGGGCACCAGGGAGAGGGCCAGGAAAGCGGGCTGTGGAGCAGCAGGAGGAGGAGGGGGGGGGATGTGTCCTTTGAGGTCAGCAGAGAAACCATCTGGCTGATCTCAATAAGCTCAGAGGCACAGAATCAGGCCCACTCCATCTCCAGGGGCTGCGTGGCCAAAGGGCTTTGCAGAAGGGAGCCATGGATATGTTTGCTGTAGGTTTTGCATCACCCCTGGGCTCCCATAGATGAGATGCTTCATTCCCTGCAGGAACCCACTGTCCTCGTGGCATGTCCAGTGGGAAGTGACCTCTTTTTTATCTGCCTGGTGCAAATTCTGTGTGCAGGAGAGAAGGGAAACAGAGCTTGCAAGAGCAGGAAGTGTTAGCCTGGTGTCATCTCTCCCATCTTTGCAGGAACTGCATGCAGCTGAAGTTCGCAGGAACAAGGAACAGCGGGAGGAGATCTCTGGATAAAGGGCTTTTCTACACATCTAGCACCTGATTCCTGTTAACAAACCAACCAACTGACCAACCAACACATTTTATTTTGTTTGTCTAGATGAAACATTCAGTTCTCCATCCTCCCTTTCCCCCCTCCCCCGGTGTTCGTCCCCCAGCTACACGCTTCTCTATCTCTGCATCCTTAATCGTCAGTACTTGTGGGGAGTCACAGATCATAGGGACCTCTAAGCAGAATAGCAACTAGTTCACATTAAATAGAGACTTGATTGGTCAATCAAACAGCTTCTTTGGAGGGTTTTGTCCTTTTTTAAAAAGAAATATTTCTTAAACTGATGTAAAAAATAATAATTTTAAGATCTGAATAAATTCAACCAGCAGCATCCCAGAGATACAGATTCCTTATCCGGGGCTTTTACTCCTCTTGGTGTTTGCTCTAAGCCAAATATCAGTTCCAGAATAATGGGAAGTAAGCGCTGATTTCGGTGTGTGAAGTGGAACAGGGAACAGCCCCATGTCTGCCAGTGGTAGGAGAGAGGAATGAGAGGGATGGGATGGCTCAAGTGTCGTGGTGTGCAGACCCCCCCCCAATCTCTTGGCTGTATCTAGAGCCAGCCCAGGCAGGCAGCGACCCAAAATCCTCCCTCATCTTTGCATGATTCTTTGATAACCCCTGGCAAAAGCAGGTGAGGGTCTCCAGCCAGAGCTCGGTGCTGGGTGCCAGGGCATGGAAGGTCCCTGTCATGGCAGGCACTGCCTGATGCCTTGGTCACCCGAGGAGCCCCCAGACTGAGCTGCCTTCTCCTTGGCAGCATGGGGACTGAGAGGCCTTGGCTGAGCACCCTGGGAGAAGCGCAGACAGCGACTGCACCCCCAGCTCCACAGGAGCCCTGGGAGGGGACACTCTGTTTGTGGGCTCTCCAGTGCTCCCCAAACACAAGATTTCACTCCAGTAAGAAAGCAAATCCAATAGCGACTGTGTGTGGCTGTGAAACAGAGTAATTACCCTTCCCTCTTTTCCAGAGACACTTTGGTGCCATTGCAGGGCAGACACTGAGACCAGAGGCCACCAGATGAGCCCCTGTGCTCTGGCTCAGGCAGGAGGCAGGGCACGCCAGCTGCCCTACGGCTTTGGGTGAGAGGGAGCTAAGAGGGGAGCAGTTCTGCAGTAAGGGTGAAGAGATGTCCCCATGCTCATTCCTTGCTTATCTTTAAGTTTTCAAGGCCTATTTTTAAGAACAAAATCGTCTCTTGACGGAGGTAGGGATAAGCAGAGAACATGCAAGCATGGCAGTGGTGTCTGATACAAATAGGTGACACTCAGGGCCCAGGGATGTCCTCATCTTCTAGTGTCACACCTTCCAGAGGTAACCGAGGTCCACGCAGCCACCGAGCACTGTGAGGGGCTGCCAGCCCCCTGCTGAGACCACAGACCTGCTCGCCTTGCCCCAGCTCTGCTTCTGCCTTGAAAAGCGGAGTTGAAATGTTGATGTGAAGAGCGAGCAGAGCCTCGTAGGACACGGTGCCGGGGACTCGGCCTGCAGGAGCACGAGCCTGCGGCAAGGCCTGGCTGAGGAGTCGGTGGGAGCTGCTTTCATTTGAGGCAGAAGGTAACCAGAATTCCCTCTGTCCAGGGCTTTAGGGATTACTGGGTTGTTATGGTTTTTTATCACATTGGTGCAGTGTTTGGGGGGAGGCAGAGGGGCAGCAGCAGAGTGCTTGATGGTATTTATACCACGGCACTGCTCCCCTCCATCCTGACAGCCCCCCTCAGACCCCAGAATAAACCAAAGGGACATCCAAGGCACCCAGATGGTTCATTACCAATAATTGGTGTCCTCTGCATGCTGTGCCTCCAGAGAGCCATTCGGTGGGGGGGGTGAGGGGCTCCTGTGGTGGGCTTTGCAGGGTCCTTGGCAGATAATCGAAGCCAACAAGGGGTGCAGAAGTGTGCATGGGCAGCCTGGCAGCGGGGTGTGGGTGCAATCCTGCCCCGGGCTCCCCAGGAGCCATGCTCTGCACAGCAGTGCCAGGCAGCACCAAGGAGGAGCTAGTGCTCTGCTGGGGAGTAACAACCCCCTCGCCTCTCCACCCCCCAAAAAAGACATCACTGCTGAGTCTTGACAGAAGCTGAAGTTTTTTGTCTATCCTTTGCTTTAATTAGGTAAAGAATTGATTACGGCCTGGGGTGAGCATCAGGTGGTTGTAGAAACCCCCCAGAAAGCCAAAGAGCAGCAGCTGCTGGAGGTCAAAACCTGGGGCTCTTTGCTGATCTCCCCACAAGTCCCAGCTGGATTCAGGAGAGGTCCCTCAGTGGCCACGGTTTGATGTCTGGGGACATTCTGCTCCTACCAGGAAGGGCTACCTTACTCCCAAACCCCTCCGCCTGGGCTGGGGGGAGGACAGGACTGTTAGTGAGCCCCGGCACTGTCAGTGACAATAAAAGAACAAAAAATATTTAGGGGAAAGAGGGGAAAGAGAAGGAAACTGAGGGTTGAATTTCTTAACAGTAGCTAATGATCAGTTTATAGTAGCAGCTGTCTTAGATAAGCATCTGTGTAGAGCGCGGTGTCGCCGCCAGCATCACCTCATTCATATAGTGACAAGAAATTTTAAAAAGTTTAAAAAAAAAAAAAAGGAATTAAAAGTAATTTAAACGAAATGTTTGTGTGTAAGAAATGGTTGAAACTGTCAAATGTCTGTGTCCCGCGTTGGTGGGATCTGAGAAGGTATCTGCAAGATATTAACCCTGTCCTACTCTCTGTGGTGCTGAGTGTTTGCTTGGTGTGTAATTCTGACCTGGAGCTTGTTGTAAATACTGTTTTTAGTACTATGATTATTATGATTATTATTATCAGAAATGTTGTACTCATGAGCAGGAGTTTAAAACAAGAGAAATGATGGTTTTCACTCCCTCCGTGGGGCTCAGAAGGAGTCAGAGGCTGGGCTGGGTGAAGGCAGGGTGCTGGTGGGGTGGGATGCGGAACCAGAGGGCAGCTGGAAAGTCACAGAACCAGGAGCCGGAGGCAGCTGAGTCCTGCGGGCAGGGCGGTGAGAGCGGGGATGGGCTGCTCCTCGTGCTGCTGGGACGAGAAGGAAGGGCTGAGAGGTGCAGGGGAGGTGATGCTTCAATTGGGGTACATAGGATTTAGTGTTAACCCAAACCTCCTTGTGTGAGGGGGGGTCCAGGCTGTTCCCCACAGCCCCAGGGGAAGCTGGAGGAGTTGAGGTTTAGCGTGGGACAAAGAAGGTGGCAGGCTGTGCTGGTTAGAGCCGTCCTCCCCAAACAGCTACTGAGTGTCTGGACTTGGTTCTGGCCTGGATCTTAGTCCCTACCTGGATCTTCCACCTCGGTCCTTTGTGCTGCCCTGTGCCCACTCTCCTCCCCCTCCCCAGAGACCAACCTGGATCTCAGGTGGGGACTTGTTCTTGCCATAGCTTTGCCTGACAAGAAGTCCCACGGGAAGTACACAGCAGAGTGCCCCAGCACATGGTGCTCTTGTAGGTGTGAGCACTGGGAAACTTGTTTTTCTCACCTCCCTCAGGTCGGTGCTGTGAGGGACAGTGGATGTGGCTGGAAAACAGGTTACTGCAGAGTAAGCTCCTGTGTCAGAGGAGCAGGGATGTGCAGGGAGAGTTTGGCATCGGTAACGTCAGGGGACCAGCTCTGTTACTGCTGCTGAGATGCATCATGCCAAGGAAACCACCACATCCCTGGGGCCAGATGCTTTAGGTGTAGCAGAGCGATGTTTGCCTGGTGCAGATGAATGTAGTACAGATGTTGGGAGCTTGACATTTGTCCAGTGCCACTGGACACTATCAGGGAAATGTGTGATTGCTTTGGCTGCGTGCCCCAAGTCCTGCAGTTTTGGCTGGATGAGGGATGTTCACCCACCCACTGAGCTGCTCCAAACCTGCGGGGATGGTGCTGCCAGCGCCAGCGGCTAAGGCGGTGCCACAGCCGGCAGCACGCGGTATGGTCGGGGATCACGGTTATTTCATGCCTTTCCGCATCCCAGGGTTGCTAATGGTTCTGTGCAGCAGCATACTTCATGCCTCAATTGAGACTAATTAAGTATCCTCATTAACATCCTTACTGTCCCAGCCTCCCTCATTCCCGGACCTTTCCCAGGTACCGCAGTCGCGGGCATGGCATGCAGCCCCCCCCAGTTCCCAGGGTCACCCTTCTTCTGGCAGGGCTTGAGGTTCTTCACTGGTTGCCATAGATGATTATGAACCAAGCCCTGTAACGACAGCAGCCACATTTTTGCAGCAGCACATGAACATGAGTCTGTGTGCCTGGTAGGCTGAGCATCCTCGAGGCAGCTGGCAGCATCCCTGCCTGGACCGCAAACGTTTCCAGTTGTGTGAGGGAGGAAAGAGGAGACTGGGACAGTTTTCTACATGCATGCATCCACCTTTCGAAGAGCTGTCTTGGAGAAGGGCTGGTATTTGAGCAAGACAGAGAAGCTGAAGCGAATTGAGTTCCCAGCTGGGCAGGTGATGAGCGAAGCTGCGCGAGAGCTGGGACCACCAGCCTCGTGTCCCAGATGGAAGCTCTGTGCTCACATTATCCCCTACAGCAAAGAGCTCAGCTCCATCCGTAAATGGATGCTGGCCCTTCAGACTGCTGGACTGAGCCTAGTCCCTATTATTTTTGAGACATACAATAACCTTGCTCTAACCCAGACTCGGGGTTACCTTTGAGTAGACCTTCCAGGGATGGTGGCAGTTCACGATTGCATGCATCCTACCTCGGGGGTAGGTCGGTATTGCTGCTCCTTTTAAAACTGTAAACTTTGGCTTGCTTGCTTTTGCTTAGCCCGGTGTGACTCTCTGGCCCTGGCTCTGCAAAGCCCGGCTCATGGGGTTCGTTGAATTCGTCCCGCCGCGTTCCTGTCCCCCCTCGCAGTGGCTGTGCACTGGGCTGTGCACACGCGCACAGAGACGCATATGTGGAAACGATATATGCACATACACTCCTATACCACTTGAAACGAGTCAGGGAATGGCTGTTTACGGTGCTAGAGATTTCTTACTATCCATGCTAGGGATGAGATGACATAGTAAGACCAATAAACTCCACCTTTGTAGTCAGTTGTCTTTAAGTAAAGCAGAAGAGGAGCACTGGCCAACGCCTATGTACAGGTGCTCCGTGGTCCTTGGGGGGCAGAGAGGCAGCTGCTCCCACCTGGGGTGGTGGGACCCAGGCACGGGGGGCAGCCGGGCATCCCAGCCCTGGCACCCTGCCCCCTTGAGCCTCAGTTCCCCCCTTCACCCTTGACAAGGGGCCATGGACACTCCCTACCCCCCCGGGGACCGTGAGAGAGCCAACACATCCACGTCTCTGGAGCGCTCTGAAAGCGGAAAGTCCCCAGGTATCCAGTGGTGGTTCGAGCTGTCCACCCTGGGAGGAATAAACTGGCCCAGGGCTGGAGGCAGAGGTTTGGAAGATGACTGCGTGGCCGCAGGGCTGAGCTGTGACCCCAGGGCTCAGCACCCCCGGGCAGGATTCACTCCTTCTGCCACAGCCTGGGTCACCTTTGCTCATGCCAGGTGGGCAGCTGGGTGGGGAGCTGGTGTGGTATCTGGGGAGGACTTTCCATCACTATCAGAGCCTTGTCCGGTTCCCTTCGTTCTACCGCGTGCATTTCATTGTCAACTTGAGGTTGTTGTTGTGCAAAAGAAGTGATTATGAAAAACAAAAAAAAATAAGGAAAAAAAAGAAATAAACTTGGTATGAAACCATACCTGTCTGTCTGTCTGTCTGTCTGCAGAGGGGGATGAGTTCAGTTCTGAGGCTTCTCTTTGTATTGTGAGAATACGAATAAAGTGCATTAAATGGAAAAATGACCTAAGGACTGAACAAAAGAGACTTTAAGCTAAGTGAGTGCTCAAACCCAGCACAGAAGATGCAGAGATCCCCAGTTTATCACCGTTCTCAGAAGTAGAAATTTAAAAATGCTCAAGTGAGGGTGCTGCGGATATCCCCTGCAGCAGGAAATGTGAGGGCATGCAAAGTCTTTATGGGGGAAGATGGAAAAAAGATGAGACAATAAATCCAGTTCTGGAAAACACAGGAGGTGCTTTTTTACCAGAGATTCACTGCTTGCTTAATGAGCTTTTCCTGACAAACAATCCAGCCTGGCTGGACACGGCAGGGGGAGTGGAGAAGAAGGGACCCTAACCTGGGAGAGGCCAAATACACAAAACCACCCCAAACGCTACAACTAAAACCAGGGAGGTTTGTAAACTTTTAATTCATGGGGTAGATCTTCTGCATGAGCTGGAGCCATCACCGCACTGGTGTCAGGGCCTGGAGCCATCACTGCACTGGTGTCAGGGCCTGGAGCTATCACCGCACTAGTGTCAGGGCCTGGAGTTATCACCACACTGGCATCAGGGCCTGGAGCCATCACTGCACTGGTGTCAGGGCCTGGAGCCATCACCACACTGGCGTCAGGGCCGAGCAGCCAGGGCCTGATGCTCTTCCCATGTGTGCACAGGTCGCAGCTGCCTGCACAAACAGGAACGCTATTTTTGCAGCAGGGCCTTCCTGATGGTAGAGATAACGGCTTCAGTAGCCTTGCTCACTTTTCTTCCCAGGTTTGTTACAGGCCACCAACCCCAGGCTCTGCCAAAAAGGGGCTGTAGTGAAATAAAGCCTCCACGTTGGTCTTGGGAAAAGAGTCGGGGTGCCTCGGTGTCACAAAATTCAAGGATGTATCAGCAGTCGCCCTCTAACTAATTAATTAAAGTGAGATCTTCCATCATCCCATGAAAAACACAGAGAATGGGATCTGTCGGGGAGAGGGTGGGCAGGAAGAGGGGGCAGGCATTGCAGAGAGGCTCCCACCACCACCCCCCATCTCTGCCCACACAGACATCCTGAGGGGCTGAGCACTAAGAGGGCTTGAAGACAAGATATTTAAGTCTTGGACCAGATTGTATCACCCACCAAAATGCTTCACCCAAGATCAAAACCAGGCCAGTGAAGCAAAATACCATGAGGAAGGATCCCTACAAAGCACTTGGGCCGTGTCTGAGCAAGGGGAAGGGATGAGAACAGCAGCTCTGGCACAGTAAATGCAAAAGCACACCTGGGCAGGCCAAAAATAACAGTAATAATTGTAAAAATTGCAGAGTAATTTGCTAAAGGTTTGAAAAATAGCAGGCTGTCCTTTCTGAGCAGCCTCTCGGGCACACGGGCTGCAAGGAATCTGCCAACAGATAAAGGCACACACCAGGAGCAGCGAGCCAGTAGATAAGGTGCCGGGAGGCAAATTCCTCCTGGCTCTGGGTGCTGGGGGGGAGGAGCCCAGAGAGGTTCCTGTGACCCAACGTCTGACAGCAAAAGCAAGGTTTTGCTTTCCAAGAAGCCACCAGCTGCTGGGAAAACTGGAGCAGGGCTGTGTCTTCACTCCTTCTTGCCACCTTTATAATGCCTCTGCCATTAGGTATCGCAGGCAGCTGGTTATGGTGGCAGAGGGACCTTTTATCTGTCCCATCCAAACCCATTAGGTCCGGACGACACAGCTGCCAGGGTAGGTCCCTGGGGAGCTGCTGGTGGAAATGCAGACAGGCTTCCCTGGAAAAAGGCTTTGCAATTTTTCACTGGTGAATTAACACTGCTGGTTATCTTGGAGAAGGGAAAGAATCGCTTTAATGAACATCTTGGATAGACTGGAAAGCAAGAAATAATGCAGGGGAAATGGAGCTGGCAGCTGGTTATCGGGCAGGGTTGGTCTGGATGGGGAGGATGGATAAAGAAAAGGAAGAGCCTTGGAAAAATTAAGCACTAAACAAACCATTATAGGCTGGGTTCATTAGAAATTCATGTAAAAAAATACTGCTAACCAGACCAAGCACATATGCACAGGGCCAGTGAGGCAGAAAAAGCCACTCACCAAGGAGCTGCGAAAAGCCGACAGAACTAAAACACATGGAGAGTGCTTCAAAAATGGATTCACGACTTTTAGGGCTCTGGTCTGGCTCTTTCTTTTTCAGAACGTGTTAACCACCCACTTTGCAGATAAAGTGTGATGCGCTGGGATCACAAGAAAAGTCCTCCCTGAAAAAATCACTGCACGCCTTTCAAAGCCAGGACCTCACAGGCACAGCTTGCAGTGCAAACCCAGAAACAGCAGAAATTAACCCAAAACCTGCAGGAGCTCAAGGTGGCTGAGGGAAACCCCGGAGGGCAGAATTGCAGCACAATATTTAGAGCTGATAAGCAGCAGCATGCCCCAGGTGCTCAGGAATGGCTCCTGGGCTCTAGATAAGGGGTAAGGAATGACCCACCCCAGATCACACAGCAGCACTGCAGCGCTGTACAGCACCTGAACACACTGCACCCCTTGGGTGCTGTGTGGAGCCCACCTTCTTCCAAGGACAACAGCACTTCTCAGTCACTAACCAAAGAGTCTGCAAAGCTCAGGGATGGCTCTCGGACATCTCGGGTAGGAGGAGGTGTGCTGCAATGGAGCAAACCTGGGCACAGCATTCCTGCCCTGCATGGAAAGCAGCTGCTGGCTCTGAACACCACCAGACACACGGCCACTTTCTCCTCCCAGTGCAAAACACACTTTTCTATCTTCTCTTTCATAATTTGTCGCTGATAAGGACAGTAAAAGAGTCATCAGAGAACTTCTTTATCTCTTTAGCTTTTATTAGGCCTTTTGAATCGGAGGCAGAGCAGCACGGCAGAGCTCTGGCTGCAGCACGGTCTGTGAGCGTGGGTCAAACACCATGGTGGGAAGGACACGGCTGGAGCTAACCTTAACCCTAACCCAGGCCCAGCTGTGGGGAAGAAGCTGGAAGGTCACAGATGACACCCTGATGCCTCCTCCGAAAGCCTCTAGCCTGCAGCACGGGCAGGCAGCCCGCCGGCTCGCTGGGGCTCAAGCAAAGCCTGGGCGAAAAGGAGCCCATGTGCCTGCTGCTGGGCTGAAATGCCTCGGGGTGAGCAGGGAGCACCCCAAAACGCTGCGGGGGCTGCTACACACTTTGCCAGTGCCTCGATGGTGATGGCAAAGCTCCCCAGCCCTCCGTATGTGCGCAAGCACAGCTCTGCACCCCCAAGCAGCACGCACGCACCCCCCCAAGCCCGCAAGGAGGGAGGGGGGAAGAAACACACGCCCAGCACCCCGGTGCGCTTGGCCTCGCAGAGCGCGGGGGCCGGGGGGCCGCAGCGAGGCGCGCAGGGGTGCGGGGCGCAGCCATCCCCGCGCCTCTGTGGGGCCGCGCCGGGTGCGCCAGAGGGGAGGAAATCACGCACAGCCGCATGAGACAGGACGGGGGGACACACACGCAGGGTCCGGAGCGGGGGGACGCGCTGAGCCGGGGATCCCCGCTGAGGCGCTGCCGGGGCAGCGCGGAGCCCCCGGCCCCCTCCCGCTGCCCGTGCGCAGGCGCGCTGCGCCGGCCCGGCACCTATTTCACAGGCAGCTCAGGCCGCGGCGCCCCCGCGAAATAAGTCCCGG
>VZTU01006753.1:145892-169197 GCA_013400835.1 Zapornia atra
CCCCATACCCCCTCCTCCCCACGCTGTGGCAGCCCAGCTGTGTGCCCTGACAGTGCACCCCAAAAATCCCCCCCCTCCTTTCTGAGGGCTGCAGTGCTTTTTTTCTTCTTCACTGCACCCCCAAACCGTCCCTGGAGCTTCCTCAGTGCCACCAGCAAAGACAGGCATGGGTGCCCCAAGCCCGGGGTGCTCCCTGCCAGCCCCTCACCCCCCTCCAGCTGCCCTGCTGCACCCCAGTTTTCCCCCATCCCGCGCTGGTTGGTGCCCAAAGGGGTCTGAGCGATGCACTCATGGAGGTGAAACCTTCCTGCAGTGCCCGTGCAGCCAGCCCTCCATCAGCTGGAGCTGGGCGGGATCCCTGGAGCTGCCCGAAGCTGGACAGGGGGGCAGAGGCCTTCACAGGTGATGCTCACCCCACAAGAAGGGTTGCACCCTGAAACAACAGGCAGGTGTAGGGGTAGAGCAGCAGAAGATGTGGTGGTACTTAAACTGACAGCAGCTGAGCGGTCTGTGTGGCATCTTCACTGGGTGACGGGCAGCACCCAGCAGCCTTTATCCCCATGAAAGGTGGCGGCTGCAACCCGGCCTGGTCCCACCATCCTTAAAACACTGGTTTGTGGCCAAGCTGCCCCTTTCCCTGGCCCTGCCTGTGCTCTGTTCCCTCCTGCTGCGGAAACCAACCCCCTGCTTGTGGGCACCTTCACGCTGGGCCGCAGGGACTCATCCCCACCTTCAGCTCACATAAACCCCGTGGCCTCTCTGGAGGGGGAAGATGTTCTCATGGGGTCTCGTTTTGGGCAGTTTGTGGGCCATGAATCGCGTTGCAAAGTGAGGTCAGCGCACGGCTCCAGTGGTGGCCTGGAGAAGGTGATGTGGCTCCTCCACCGCTCCCCAGCGTGGCAGAGGTGCTGCTGTGTGGCTGTGCGTGGGGGTGGTGCTGCTCGCTTGAGAAACCCCAAAGTTCCAGGAGAATCTTTCCCCTTCCTCCCTTCCCGTGTGCTGGGAGCATCGTGCAGGCAGGCGTGAGCGTGCTCTTGGCTTGAAGGAAAGTCCTGCAGAGGAGCAGCAGCAGTTCTGACCCTGCTCAGGTGACTGAAAGCAAAGCCAGGAGCTTAGGCCATGGCTCCAGAATGGCCAAGAGGAGCCCTCACGCAGCAGCCTGTGCCAGTGCTGTAGGACATACTGGTGTGGTTCCCCCCCAGTACCTGGGCATCACCTCGCAGGTGGATGCTGTGCAGGTGGAGGAAGAGAAGATGCAGTTCGCTCGTGGGGCTGATTTGCAAAGAGTTCTATGGCTCTAAACAATGTGTGCTCATTTTGTCCCACCATCCTTCTAAGGTGAACGATGGGATGGGTGTTTGCACATGTTTGTTCATGCACATGTCCCTACGTGTGTGTTGGTAAAGAACCTTTATTTCCTTTTCTGACCTGTCCTATTGCTTGGATGGCTTAAAGCAGTTACCTAAAATCCCTGGGAACGCTGGCACAGGCTGGGTTGCAGGCTGTGAGCTGGCAGGAGAAGTGGGCAATGGTGTCCCCAAGGCACCAGGGCTTTACTCCCCTGAGTTACATCCTGCTGCTGGTAGGAAGGTTGGAGCAGCCAAGGGTGGAGTGCAACCACCAGAGTGTAAAGATACACCAGCCCCTTGTGCCTTTAGTTAAACATGGGGGGTTTTCACCCAGGTCTCCTCTTGCACATGGAATCCAGGCTGTGCAGTGGTGGCCACTGAAGCTGGCTTTGAATGCTGTCTCAGATCTGGTGCTGATTGATGAGAAACACGTGCTTTAAAATCGTTTTCAGCTGTCACTTGGTTTCTGCAGGCTTGAAGTGCTTTTATTATTCGGGTGTTTTGGTGTGTGTGTGTGACTTTGGAGGAGGGGGAAGCCCCTGTTCCTGCCCTGGAGAAGGCAGTGATGAGCTCCTCCAGCAGCATGAAATCTTCCTGAGATAGTTGGAAATACACTTGGAAACGTGCCTTCCAGCTGAGGGTGTCTCCTCAGAGAGCTTTTTGTGAATGCCAACACTGGGTTTTCTCTGGTTCTCATCTGCTCCCGTGCTCTGCCCGTCACCACCTGCACCCCTGTCCCTTCCTGTCCCCATCACCCTCACCCAGCCTGCAGAGCCTGTGCTGGGTTCCAACCTTCCCTCACCCCTCCTCTGGGGATGGAGCAGTTGGAGATTTGCTAATCCCCTTCTCCTTGGGAGCACAGGTTTCCTGCAGCCCCCTTGCTCCCAGCATACCGACGGCTTTTCCATGACCCATGTTAGCAGGGAGCCCTCCTCACGCCTGGTGCCTCCTCGTTTCTCTGCAGGCAGCTGGTGACCAAGGGCTCTCCTGCCTGGCTGCCTGGCACTGCCCGCTCCTGCCTGGCCATGGCAACTCCAGATGTCAGCGTGCACATGGAGGAGGTGGTGGTGGTGACGACGCCTGACGGCACGGTGGATGGAAGCGGCGTGGAGGAGGTGAAGACGGTGCTGGTCACCACCAACCTGTCCCAGCACAGGTAAGAGATGGGGTCGGTGTACACTGAGGTGCTGCAAACCCTCCCACCCGTGGTTGTAGTCAGCTGGGCTGGGTGTATTTAATCACCTACTGCTTACCCCTGCATCACTTCTCACAGTGGGGATCTCGGCAACGCCTGGGCAATCTCCAGGTCCTCATTAGGCCCTTGCTGCTGCCCCTGGGGCTGTGAGCTCTGTGGCCCTGAGCTCATGGAGCAGAGCAGGCTCCTCTCTGTCTGTTAAAGCTGAGCTACTGCGGGTGGGCTTAAGGCAGCGTTACCCAGAATAAAAAGCAACGCAGTGGTTTGGTTTGGATGGATGGGGGAAACACCCCAAAACCAAACCATCTTTTCTGAGTCGGGTACAGATACTGGAATGGACACAGATCTGGTTGCAAGAGGCCACCAGTAGCTAAATGAGTGGTTTTCAGCTGTTTTTCATGATTGCTTCCATGAGCTTGCCTACCTCCAAGAGATGAGCCTGTCCTTGCCACCGTGCAGCTGGCTCCCCTGCTGAGCTCTGCAGGAACCTCTGGCTGAGCAGCAGCTGGCCTTGAAACCCTGTGGTGCTGAATGGAGAGGCACAGCTCAGAAAAACCCAGAAGAAATATGTCTGGTGTTGGGGGTTTTTTTTAACCCACTTTGCCCAATTTCCACCTTTCTTCTTGGCACTTGGCATCAGAGGCTGCTCTTCATTTGGGTCTGGTCTGTTTGGCTGCAGGTCGGTCAAGTCTCTGCTTCCATGGCCAAAGTGCCCAGGTGGTACCTTGATGCTCTGTGTAGCAGTAGGCTCTTTGCTTTATTCCTCTGCAGCCTTTCATGGGACAGTGCCCAGAGACATTTTAGCACTCTGTCAGTGGGCAGAGAGTCCCAAGCTCACAGCTGAGGCTGGATCCAGGCAGGTTTGTTTGATTCAGAAGCAGGGGACAGGGCAGCAGAGATGCCACAGGCTCCTTCTGCACCCTGGGTCTGTGAGGGCTTCCAAGAGCCTTTCCCATCCCCAAAAGAGTGGGTGATGGTGGGGAAGAAGGATTCTGCTCCTTGTTTTCTGGCCTGGGATGACTTCCTTGGCTCCCTCGGTGGAGTAGCAGCCAGATGTGAAACCTGGGATGTGGCTCTTGGATGCAGAACAGCTTCTGCTTTTCGTGTGGCTCTGAGCATTTGCAGAGCCATGTGTGGTAACAGTGTTACCCAGGAACGTGGATTGTGGCAGAGGCTGGCTCAGTCGTTTTCATTCCCTTTTCTTTTTATTTCTCTTCCTGTTTTTCTTGGGAAACCTTTTTTGATACCCCCAGTGTCCCCTGGGTGGTCAGGAGCAGGACAGCTCTACACAGCAAAGAGAGGGTGATTTTTATTTAGTCCCAGCCAAGAGATTCCTTGAGGGCTTTCCATGCAGCTCTCTGGAGAAGGGCTGGCAGGCAGGCTCCTCACTCCCCCATGCTCCAGGGTCGATGGGAAGGACATAGATCTCCAGCTCCCAGATCAAAACCCACCTGACTCCTGCTGTGTTGGCTGCTGGAACTCCCTTTGCCAAGCAGGGCTGGTGGTGGGTGGCAGCACGAGCCACCCACGGTCTCTCCACCACTTTGGAGGGCGGGCTCTGCTCCTCCCAGGGAGATGCTCTAGCAGCAGCACCGGGTCCCTCTTCCTCTGTTTCCCCTTTGCAGCCCCAGCTGCTGTAAGCTGGGGTGCCTTGGCTTTACCTTGGTCACTGCTCACACAGGAAGCAGGCTTTCAGCTTGTCTTAGTGGCACTTCTCAGCCCCTGAGCTGAGTTTGGCTTCTGCTTTTTTCTAGTGCTCCTTTGGGCAAGGATTGGCTATTGAACAATGAATAATAATAATACACCCGATGGTTAATTAGTTCATGTGCTTTTAAGATGGATTGGAAAAGGCAGAGGGAAATGGGAAATGGTAACAATCAGCAGGAAGCTGTTCTCTTTTGTCAGCAGTTGGAAGGGATCTGTGCTCGGTGCCCGTGTTCCTGACCAGCATCCCCAGAGCAGGTTTCTGGTGGGGACTTTTTCTCTCTCTCAAGTTTCCAGGCGAGGCAGGAGCAGAGGAGAAAGGAGACTCCAGCCCGCTGCTTTATCAGCACACACTTTCTTCTCTCCCTCCCATCTGGTTTATGGATCCTCCCGGGGAGGAAGATGAGAGCCATCCTCCCCCAGCTTCGTCATGGCAACCGGCGAAGGCAGGACCGCCTTGGTGGGATGCACGCTGGGGCTTGGAAGGGGGTTGAGTTTCCTCCTGCATCTGCCTTGGTGTGTTCCTCTGGAACGGGATGGGGAAAGCAGGAGATGAAACTACCTTTTCTTGTGGTTTTTCTCTTCACCCCCACCCCAGTCACAGACTTGGATTTTTCATACAAGCTGCTGCAGTTGGCTGGTTTGGTTTCTTCTGGTGGATGGGGTGTAAGATGTGGGCTGGACTATTTTTCCTGATCCAGTTGTGCCTTTGGGTCATTTTTTTTTTTGGAGCAGTGCAGATGCAATGGGCAAGAACCCAGCAGCAAACTGATGGAGGAAAACCAGACTGGAATTCTTCTGTTTCTCTTGTGCTGAGCTGCTGCTGCTGTAACATTCACCTGGGTACAAAGGCATTAGCTCCGAGTTTACCTTCTGGAGTCCTTGTGAGTTACCCATCCCCTTTCCTTCCCAGGGCTGTGAGCCACAGAGGCAGCGTGACATCCCACTGTGTCTCTCCTCCCAAACTGAGGCTGCCTTCAGCTCTCCCTCCTCTGAAGCAGCATCTCTGAGTTACTCACCCGGTGAGGCAGAGCTGCCGCCCACGCTGGTTCCCTTATCTTGGGGCTGCTCCCCACCTGCAGCTGGTGAGGGGAGGGATGCTTTGAAGCTCCAGTTCCACCCTGGAGCCCTGTGTTGGGAGGCCAGGATGGAAAAACCAGTTGCTCTTGAATTTGCTTGTCCCTGTGGTGGGAAATGTGGTTGTGGTGAGTCACAAGGACCGTTCACCAGTGGTACTGAACCGGGGCAGAGGGCAGGTTTATTTTCTCTTTGCAATCTTCCAGTTCCTGTGCGGAAGTATGGGGAAGGGTGGCTGCTCCTCGCCCACCCCACACCCCTGAGGGACAAGCCAAATCTTAAAACCCATTAGGTATGGGCCGTGCTGGCCATGATGTGCCAGTTGGATCCATAAGGGTCCCAGTGTGGGCTTCCTCCCTCGTGCAGGACCCTCCCAGCTGGGGTGCTGAGGAGTGCATTCTGTATTGCAGCCCTAAATGCCTTCCCTGGGCTCCTTAGAGGGGCTTGGGGCTCTGTACACTGCAGTGAGAGCTGGAATGAGCAAACAGTGAGGGCACAGTGAACAGCTCTGTGTCTCCATCGGCAAAGCACCAAGAGAAGCTGGACATCTCCAGGGTGGGGAGGCTGAAAGCAGTTGGATCCCTGTGATATTAACCAACAGCTGGCTATGTTGAGTTGTAAGAGGCACAGAGATGGGATCACAAGGGTCCACATTACTTTACCTCTGCTCAGAGCTCTGCCCTTGGGGCTTGTTGAAACCCTTTTACAGCCAACTCGCTGCTCCTTGAAGTCCTGTTGCTGGGAGCATCCCAGGTCCTGGGGGATTCAGCCGGCCCGTGGCCCAGACAGCAGCAGCATGTTTCACACATGTTTTTCCTGGGGAAATCATGTCAGGCAAAGCTGCCAGAGGCTGGCAGCGACTTCTGAGCAAGGGGGCTGTGCTGACAGCATCCCTCCACGCCAGCTCCCCAGCACGGGCTGTGCTGGAGGCAGCTCCATGGGGCTGGGATTAAAAGGGAGGCAGGGCAGAGCTGGCCAGGCTGCTGGCAGCGGTCCTGCCTGCTGCGGGGCTCCTCGTCTCTGTACCAGCAAAAGGAGCTGAGCCTCTCAAAACCAGAGCTGACTTTTAGCTCCTGTGGGAAAATATGAACGACTTCTGAAGCCAGGCCTCTGTGGGGCCTTGGGTGTGGGGGGTGGCTCGTTGGTGGGGCTTAACTCTGCTTCTCCCACTCTCCTACCAGCGGTGACATCAACGAAGACACGCTGGAGACTGAGAACGCGGCTGCTGCAGCCGCTGCTGCCTTCACAGCCTCCACACATCTGAAGGAGGCAGTCCTAGGTAGGTCCAGCCCGTGCTGTAGCTCCTGGTGGTGCTGTGCTGGCTCCACCACCCCAACACAGCACAACTTTGGCCAAGAGAGCCCGGCCACCGCTGTGCAGAGCTGCCAGCTGGCCCTTGGGATGCTCTCCCTGGTGTCTGTGGATGCTTTTTGGGGGCCCCAGGAATGCTCTTCTAGGTGGGGACAGGATGCTTTCCTCAGGTTTTGGGGGAACTGGGAGAGCTGGAGGGGCTGGATGAGGAGAAGGAGCTGCTGGCTGGGCTGCTGCTGCCCTCTCCTGGTGCAGGATGAGACCCTGTGCCTGGGCATGGCTGGCTCCTGCCCCTGGGGCTTGCCATGCTGCTGGCAGCTCTGCAGCCAACTCCCTGGCTTTGGGCACGAGTGGATTTAGTAGGAAAAGGCTGTGACCAGCCGGGTTGGAGTTGATTTAAAAACAAGGGTGACCTTGTAATTAGTCAAAGAACATCATTCCTTTCATTTTTATCTAGAATTGAGTTTTTTCAGCCCTGTCCATTGTCTTCCCAGACGTCATGTGCTCAGCTGCAGCCAGAGCAGTTTAAATCTGCCTCTGCTGGCTTGCCTGAGAAGTTGGGGTGGTGGGAGGCTGTGGTAGCAAAGTGCATGTGAGTGGTGGCCACAAACTCCAGCGTGCTCCACCACATGTCTTCTACATGTTGTTTTTCAATCCTGAGCTTTGAGGTGACTTTATTGCTGTATGTCTGCTGAGGGGTGGCAAACCAGGGGGCTGTGACTCACGTTTCTTTTTGATCTGTCCCTTCCTGTTGTTCCCTGTGAGAAGTGAAGATGGCTGAAGATGAGGACAGTTTGGAGGCAGAGATTGTCTACCCCATCACTTGTGGGGACAGCAAAGCCAACCTCATCTGGAGAAAGTTTGTGTGCCCTGGGATCAACGTGAAGTGTGTGCAGGTGAGAATAAAGGGCCCTGACTTGGACTCGTGCTTTTCTGTGCCTGTGTTGCAGGCTCACGTGGCTTGTCCTGGTTTTGATGAGCTTTGGTAACCTGCTTTGCATCAGAACCACATTGTAGTCAAAGAGGAGGAAATTTTTGGTGCTGTGCTACCTGATACTTGTCTTCTAGGCCAAGTTGAGCTGCCCTTGCTGGAGGGATGCTGCCTGGATCTAACTGCATTGGTGGAGAGTCTGAGCAGTCTGGGTGCTTCCAGCATCTGCTCAGTTTGAGGGACACTTGAGAAGATAAGATGGTAGTAAGGGACCTGTTGAACAGGTTGAATGGTTAAAATCTACATGAAATTGGGGAGCAGGGCCAAACTTTCACTTCCAGGACCATACTGTGTGTGCTGCTGTAGTAAGCCATTGCTGGCATTTACACACAGACAACACAACACCCTGCTGAGAGAACATCTCCTCTGGGCTCTGCTCCAAGAGGGCTTTCCAAAGGATGGTCCTTGTCCTTTGTAGGAGAGATGGTCTTTTCCATCCTGAGGCAGAGAACAGATGCTGCTGCAGATAATGCTGCTGCCTTACACTGGTGTTCTCCTTGCACCACAGCCCCTTGTTCAGAGAAGTGGTTTCAGATGTGGTAATGGTGAGTGAGCTCTACCTTGGTCAACGTGGGCATTGGAAAGAGGGAGCCTGGGCTTGGAGAATCCATCCTGAGATGGGCTGTAAAGCAGCCCTTTGGAGGACTGCACGATGCTGCAGGTTGATTTTAGGTCAGGCCGTGGGTTGAGGTGCACAGCAGGGTGTGTAGGGCAGTAAAAGAAGGGGGAAGAGCTGGCTGCTGATAGTGTGTGTGTGCCACCTCCCTAAAGCTGCTTTTCAGTACCAGTGGGCATGTGCAGTGAGAGAGGCCAGAGGTTTCCCTGATATCATGGCTGGGCTCAGGAGCAGGAGGTCAAAGACCACATGGGCTTCTCCTTCCTTCCCTGTATGGGGTGTAGCATGTCCCTGGCCACAGCACCACTGTGTGCCAGCCTGCTGGTTAGTGGGGGTGTGAACAGCTCACCCTGTTAATGACACTCTGCACAACCTAGGGATGTTTTTCCCTTTGTCCTGCCTGGGTTGGGCATTTAGCAAACTCCTCCGTGCTGCACACACCCATCCCAGCCCCTGGCTTCCAGGAGCTGTTAATTAACCACCCACTAAAGCAATATTTGGCTTTGATTTCTGTTTCAGTTGGGTCTGTGTCTCTCTGTAGGGGGGGGAAACACATGTCCCATCTGTGTGGGTGCTGGTGGTTAAACAGCTGGCTGAGGCTGTGGCTGTGCTGCTGGGCACTGGGAAGTGCCTGGCTCTGGGTCATGCTCACAGGGTGCCTGTTCAGGGGCTTATGGCTTGTCACACTGATCATAGCTGTATGCTTGCTGGTTTGGAGGCCATGGGGGTGAATGCTCTGTGAGTCCTGTGCAGTGGTGGGTGCTGAGTTTGGCAGTCTGCTGTGCCAGCAGGTCTCCACCAGGCTGTAACCAGGGGCAAATCCTGCACATAGAGGGTTAGGGCTGCCCCAGGGTTCTGCTACAGGGCAAGGACTTGAAGTAGTTAAGCAAGAGAATCACAGAATCACACAGTCACAGGGGTGGGAAGGGCCCTCCAGAGCCCATGGGGTCCAGCCCCCTGCCAAAGCAGCTCCCCAGCTCATATTGCACAGGGGCTGGAATCTCTCCAGAGAAGGAGACTCCACACCCCCTGGGCAGCCTGTCCCAGGGCTCCCTCACCCTCACTGGGGAAAAGTTCTTCCCCATGGTGCTGGGGAACTTCCTCTGCTCTGACTTGCAGCCATTGCCCCTTGTCCTGTCCCCACAGACACTGAGAAGGGGCTGGCCATTCCCCCTGCATCCCACCCTTCAGATACTGATAACCATTAATCAGGTCCCCCCTGAGTCTTCTTCTCTCCAGGCTGAACAGCCCCAGCTCACTCAGCCTTTCCTCCCAGGGGAGATGCTCCAGGCCCTTCAGCATCTCCTCAGCCTCCTCTGGACTCTCTCCAGGAGATCCCTGTCTGTTTCCTACCCTTTGCAGTTCGATGATCACCTGATCAGTCCCAAGGAGTTTGTCCACCTGGCTGGCAAGTCAACCCTGAAGGACTGGAAGCGGGCGATCCGGATGAACGGGATCATGCTCCGGTCAGTCTGTGTCCACAGAGCAACGTGGAGATGACTTCTGGGGGGGAGGGAGGGCTCATGGTGGGGTGGGACGGAGCCTTTGGCATGGTTCCCTTCCTGCTGAGAGAACAAATGTACCCCTGAATGTTTGTCTTAGCACCCTGGCCCCAAATGTGGTCTGTCACTTTTCTGCCTCTTCTCCTATAAGCCCAGACAGCCTGGAGAGTATCCCATCTGCACAGGGATTTATCAGGCCTGGAAAAACATACTTGTTTAAGGCAGGCAGCACAGATGAAAGTAAGTTCTATGAAAAGTGAGTGCTTCATGAGTTTAATGATGAGGATTGTGGTGGATGAGAGACTGAACATGAGCCAGCAGTGGCTCTGGCAGCTGGGAAGGCCAATGGGATCCTGGGCTCCATCAGCAGAGGGGTGGCAGCAGGGACAGGGAGGGGATTGTCCCTCTCTGCTCTGCCCTGGGGAGGCCCCAGCTGGAGTCCTGTGTCCAGAGCTGGGGCCCCAATACAAGATGTGGGGCTGTTGGAGAGGGGTCAGAGGAGCCACAAGGATGATTAGAGGGCTGGAGCAGCTGCCCTACAAAGAGAGGCTGAGGGAGCTGGGCTGGTTCAGCCTGGAGAAGAGAAGGCTGTGGGGGGACCTCACTGCAGCCTGCCAGTCCCTGAAGGGAGCTTATAAGCAGGAGGGGATTCAACTTTTTAAAAGAGCAGATAATGGCAGGACAAGGGGGATGGATTAAAGCTAAAGGAAGGAAGGGTTAGATTAGATATTAGGGGGAAGTTCTTTCCAGAGAGAGTGGTGAGGGGCTGGAACAGGCTGCCCAGAGAGGGGGTGGGTGCCCCATCCCTGGGGGTGTTCCAGGCCAGGTTGGCTGGGGCCCTGGGCAACCTTGTGTAGCTCCAGGCCTGGAGGTTGGTGGCCCTGCCTGTGGCAGGGGGGTTGGAGCTCTGTGATCCCTGAGGTCCCTTCCAACCCAGACCAGTCTATGATTCTATTAAAAGACATTTCATCTCAAGGATAAAAAGTCAGTTTGGGTTTGTGATGAGCCCAAGGTAATATTTACAGCTTCTGAGTTAACCTCAAAAGATTTGGAGTTCCAGAAATCAGATTTATTTTCAAAAATACTTCATTCAGAAGTCACAATTTTGCCTGAATGAAGAATGTATAAACTGTAGCCATGAGCTGAAATGCTAGCTTTGATGATGGCTTTGCTTTATCCTTGTGGCTCGAGAGTCATTTTGCGGCAGGAAGTGCTTCCCCTGCCTCTTAGGACACTGCAACTTGTACTGGCCAGTGGTGGTTGGGCCACACTGTCCACAGGTTCTTGGTGTGACCTCCCAGATAGAAGTCTGGTCTGAACTGGTGCTCCCTTTGCAGCAAGTCTGCTTTACAGCAATACTTTCTGTTTTATCCCAGGGAGCCCAGAACTGGACCAGGAGGTCCCACCTCTTTCTGAGGTGTAGAGTCAAACAGAGAAGGAAGAGATGACTTAGAGTCTCAGCCCTGGACTGAGACTTCAGCCAGCCCTTCTGGGTGTGTGGGGGGGGGAAGGTGCTGGTAGGACCAAACAGGGACCTTCTCTTCTCCTTCCTCCCTCATCACTAATGATCCAGGAGTTCATCAGACCCCAGGAGCGTTCCTAGTTGAAAATTAGACCCCCATGCAGAAGAACCTGCTCAGAGAGGTTGATGGGTTCATGGCTCCTGCCAGCTCTGGAGTCTGATTTGAGTGGGGAAGCGAGTGCTCCACGATGCTCTTTAACCCCTTGTGGTTTGAAGAAAGCTCCTGGTGCTGTTTGATCCATGGGGAGGATGCAGGATGTGGCAGGGAAGTGGCCAGAAACCAAACCTGCTCCAGTTCTTTACCAGAGCTACAGCACAATGGGCTCCTTCCTCCTGAAACACTTCACCACTGCTGGAGTTGTTGGGTTTGTGTGAGTGTGGCCAGCACAGAGCAGGGTGTGGATGGTCAACTCTTAATTAGTGCTGCCTCTAAGGTCAGGGCACAGGAGGATTCAGGAAGGGACGTTCAGGCTGTTGCCTCTGTCTGCTCCCCTGGGTTTTGCCTTTCACCTGGGACTCTGAGACGTTTGGGGGTGAAGGCTGCTGGGAGCCACCCCAACTCCTGCTGACCTGCAGGTTTTTGCTCCTTGTCTTGCAGGAAGATCATGGACTCAGGAGAGCTGGATTTCTACCAGCACACCAAGGTGTGTTCCAACACCTGCCGGAGCACCAAAATCGACCTGACTGGAGCCAGGGTGTCCCTGAGCAGCCAGACATCAACTGAATACATCCCTCTGACTCCTGCCTCTGCGGATGGTACGTCCAGCCATTCCTCACACCCTCACCAGAGGCTGGGAAGCACTAAAGCCTAACAAACCCCACGTAACGAACTCAGCACTGCATAACCAGTGCCCTGTATGGTTCCCTCTTTCTTTTTTTGCCTGTTTTTTTTTTTTGCTTTGTGGGTTGTTTTCCCCTCTGCTTTCTCTCCCTGCTCTGTTGCAGGGCTCCCCATAGCAGAGCTAGGCAGAGTCGTTAGAGCATCTTGGCGGAGGTGCAGTAACTCACCTGGCTGTGGTGCAGCACTGCGTGACCCAGAGAGCCGCCCTTCGGGCTCCTGCCTTACCCCAAACTGTGTAGCTGAAGCAGAAGACTGCAGTTGTTCTGTAAGAACACAGTAGCTCAATGAAGTTCCCTTCCTTCCTCACTGCCAGTTGGGCACTGTGTCTGTGGTGCTCATCCTGGCAGGCAGGGATCAGCGTGGGTTCCCCTGCACCAGAGTTCCCTCCTCCCCCAGCTCCAACCTGACTTGCTCTGGAGCAGTTTAGGGGTTTTTTGTTTAAGGCTCCCTGGCTGAGTTATTGCCAGGTTTGTCTGCTGAGGCAATCAAAGAGAACATGGGGATGCAGTAGCATTTTTTTATCCTCACTCTTCCCTGTAGTTCGTAAGGCTGGAATTAAACGATGTTGCAGCTACGTAGCTGTAGCCCTAAGTTTAATTTCACCTATAATCACAGGCAGTTATTATAATGGAAAGCTTCCTGATTTCTAAGTACTTCTGTATTTCTAAACTCTTTATGCTTCTAAGAGTTAAGAACAGCCCCCAGAGCCCCCCATGCCCTGAGCCAATAGTGCCTGTGGGAGCAGGGCGAGGGCTGGGTGAGCCCTGCAGAGCATCTTTGGCACCACAGCCCAGCGTTGTGGTGGGGAAGCTGGTGCTGGTGCATGGTGCAGGCTGTCCTGAGCCCTCCCACTGAATGTGGACATCTGTTTGCTAACAGGGAGATGCTTTGCACACTGCTGGGCTGCACTGGAATAGGCAGAGAGCCCTGAGGGCTGCAGAGTGAAGGAGCAGAGTGATTGGGTTTAATGGCAGTGCCTGAGTATTACAAACGCTCTGGCAGTGCAGTGGGTCTCTGGCCCCGTTCCCACTCATCCCTCTCCTGTGCACAGCTTTAGTGAGGTCGGTTCCCCTGGCTCTGTGGTAACAAAACTCCTGACATTTGGCAGAGCTGGAAGGAGGGGAGCCCCCCCTGCATCCCTATGCAGGCAGGGGATGCTCTCCCCTTCCAAGGCTTCAGAAACCCTCTGGGCATCCCAGTCCTGTGGACTGTAAGCTGGGGGAAAAAAATGGGGATTCCCCCCAGAAATTCAGATTTTCAATCTTGTTTGGGTCCTGGTGTGTCTGGAGGGGGGGAGCAGGAGGAAGTGCTGCTCTGGGGTGTGTGTTCTTGCACAAGGGTTGCTGAAGTCATGTAGACAAACAAAACAAGTCGTGTTGGCCCAGCAACCACTGGGCAGCTCTCTCTGTGCAGCTCTGGGAGCTCTGGTCAAATAGGAGCATCCCTGTGCTGTAAAAAGGAGAAGTTGTGGAAATGCAGCGAGGGGACAGCTTCCCTCAGAGCCAGCCTGTGAGAAACACAAAGATCAGGACTTGGATTTTTTTTTTTTCTTCTCTTTTTTGCTATTGGTTGCAGTGAATGGATCCCCAGCTACAATCACCATAGAAACATGTGAGGATGCCAGCGATTGGAGCACCAGCATTGGAGGTAGGGACCCTGCCTGGCTCTGCGCATCCGCGATGAGAGGATGGAGGAGGGAAGAAGGGGAAGCACAGGGATGAGGAGCAGCACCCTTCTTGCTGGAGCATCCCTGCTTGAGCCTCTACTGGGGTTATTGGCTTGCTGTGTGCTTGTGCACCGTGCTGTGTTACAGGATGCCTTGGGATGAGGTGTTTCTGAGCGCTAAGGTGTCCAAGTGATGGCCAAGCACCTGATGGGTTGGTGGAGGGGGAGGGATCAAAAGGGTCCTAAAATCATTCTGGCTCCTCCTGTGTGCTCTGAGCAGTGGGTTTTCCTGCAGTGTCAGTGTCCTGTGTGTGATGGAGGGTGGGGAAAACGTGTCCTTTCTTCAGCTGTCCCTCCTTTGGGACTGGGCTTTGCACCTACAGCCTGGGAGGACTTTGCCCTCGCCAGGGCCAGATAAGGGCACCCAGAGCGGATCACCTCTGAGGATTTTGAGGTTCTCCCTGGCTTTCTCTTTCTTCAGATGACACCTTTGCCTTCTGGCGAAGCCTGAAGGACACAGGTCTCCTGGAAGAAGTAATCCAGGAGTTCCACCAGGAGCTAGTGGAGACCATGAAGGGCTTGCAGCAGCGAGCGCAGGACCCCCCGCTGCAGCTCGGTGGTAAGGACCTGGGCACGGCGCTCGAGGCACCTCGGAGAGGGGTTTGTGGGGGTTTTTCCCCTTAGGGATGTCTGTTTCCAGCTGCTCCCCAAGCAGGCTGTGCTTAGGGATGCTTCAGGTGGCCTCAGCTCTCCAGTTCCTTGTGCCTGGGGCTTCCTACCTGCTGGCTCTGGGTGTGGACAGAGGTGGAGTTTAGGCCATCAGAATAACGATGCAGCAACCAGCTACTGTGCCAGCAGGTTTCTTCCCAGCGCTGCTAAGCAGGAGAGGGCTGTTTGTACGCTGGTGACATCTTGCACTTTCTCATGACTTCTCCTGTCTCCTTTTCCCCAGCCTCTTGTGTCACCCAGCTGACAGCGTGCGCTGTCGTATGGCTTTCCACTGAGCCACAAACGGTCTGTGTGGGGAGTTTTCCTTTCCTCAAAGGTCTGTGTCTTGTTTTTAAGATGCTGTTTTGCTCAACAACGTAGTGCAGAACTTTGGCATGCTGGATCTTGTCAAGAAGGTCCTGGCCAGCCACAAATGTCAGATGGATCGTTCGAGGGAGCAGTACACACGGGATCTGGCAGGTATGCCCCCGGCACACGCCGATGCTCTGGCCATCGCTGCCTCCTGTGGTTTGTCTCCATGCAAGAACGTGGGGCTTGTGGTAAAGCTGGTGTGGGCCAAACCAGCTCCAGGCGTGGCCACGGTCCTTGGGAAGCGTGTCCCAGGGCTGAGCTGACCCTCTCCTCCTCTCCTCCTCTCCTCCTCTCCTCCTCTCCTCCTCTCCCCAGCTCTGGAGCAGCAGTGTGATGAGCACCGCAAGCGGGCCAAAGAGCTGAAGCACAAATCGCAGCATCTCAACAACGTCCTGATGACCCTCACGCCCGTCTCTGTCCCCACGCCTTTAAAACGTCCCAGGCTGACCAGGGCCACTTCTGGACCAGCTGCCATCACCTCCCAAGTCCTGTCCCAGCCGGTGCAGCTCGCCGTCACCCCCGGCGTGCCCGTCTCCCAGCTCACCAACCTCCCTCTCGGCAAAGTGGTCTCAGCCCTCCCGTCCTCGGTGCTGGGGAAGAGCCCGTCCCAGCCCCCCGCCGCCAGCTCCCCGGCCTCCCCGCTGCTGGGAGGCTACACAGTACTGGCCTCTGCCGGCTCCACCTTCCCCGGCACGGTGGAGATCCACCCGGACGCTTCCAACCTGACGGTGCTGAGCACGGCCGCGGTGCAGGACGGCAGCACGGTGGTGAAGGTGGTGAGCCCCTTCCAGCTGCTGACGCTGCCGGGACTCGGCACGGCCATCCAGAACGTGACACAAATGGCTCCTGCTGGGAGCACGGTCGTGACCGTCCCGGCGGGTGCCGCCGAGGCTGCCGGCGATGAGCACCCCGCCGCCGCCGCCATCCAGGTGACCTCAGTGGCTGATGAGGTGGAGCAGAAGTGAAAGGGGGGACGTGCCTGGAGGGACGCTGGCCGTGCCGCTCTGGGTGGAACTGCCTTTTCTCTGGCTGCGCTGCGGGGCGAGGGGCGTGCGTTAACGAGACTCAGAGCGGCTCACGGTAACGAGGAGGGTTCAGGTCAGGCAAGGAGGGCAAGGGGAGACGTCTGGAGAAGAGGAAGGCAAAAACACTCTGCCCTGCTTGGAGGAGAGAAGGAAAAAAAAAACCCCACAAACCACCCCAAACCCAAACAAAAGCTTATTTTTGTATCGAGCTTTCCTCTCCTGTTCTCTTGGGATAGTTATTCTGTTGTAGCTCATCAGCCCTGCCTCCTCAGCCTCCCTTAGGGGAGTGGGCAGGAGCAGGGCCGCAGGGCAGGGAGAAGATGGTAGCGAAAGGCTGAGCAGGCACCAAGCTGGCTGGCATGGGCTAACGAGAGCTGGCTGCTCCCCATCTCCGAGGGGCTCCAGGGAGGGACACGTGGTGCCGACAGCGGCTTGTCCATGGGGTGTGTGTGGTCAGTGAAGCAGGGAGGAGGCTCTGCACAGCAGCCAGCCCCAGGAGGTTGGGTTCTGCGGGCGGTGCTGGCTTTTGGGTGGCAGAAACAAGCGGGAGCATCTCGTGATGGTGGTTGTGGTGGGTTGCCCAGGTCTTGCTGGGGGAAGGAGAAGGGAGAAACCCAGAGGGCTGGGAAGAGCTGTCACTTCTGAGGGTTTAGGATTTCTTAATTAGTTTTCTCGAAACAGAAAATCCATTTTTGGGGATTTCTTTTTATTTTTTTTTTTAAGCTAACCCCTTTGGTTGCAGAGACCACACCATGAGGCAGAGACACACTGTTGGGTGTTCAGAGAGACGAGCCCAAGGGCAGCGCTCCCAGGAGCCTGCGCTGACTTCACAGCGGGGGGGTGATCCTGGCAGAGGATCAGGCTGGTCCCCAGCATCTCACCAGGGGCTGCATCCTGCAGCCGTTCTCGAGCGGGGTGGTCATTTCCCCACCCCACACACCCCATACTCCTTTGGCCGTTCCACTTGCTGTGGGTCTCCCAGCTGCCCTGTTTGAGGGGCAGGTGTGTGGCTGCAGCCGTGTCCACGCTGCGTCCGGCTGGAAGGAGTCGGGTGCTGGAAGCGTTGGGGTTTCTACAGACTTGGTCTGGCAGCAGCAGCCACAACAGGTCACTTTAATGAGCTAATAAATATTTTTTTGGAAGAGCACCCATGGTTTCTGGTTTCTCTGTCTGTCTGTCTGGTTGCGACAGCCGGGGTTGGGAAGCGGCACTGGGGCAGGAGGTGCTTTTCACTTCTAGTTAAGAGGCACATGTATGGGTACTGCTTGCAGCATCTCTGCACACAGGCCCTTTAGGATGTTGGGAATGCCATGATGCTCTCTGACTCTCTCCTGGGTGTCCAAGGAGTGTCTGGGTTGGGGTGCACTGCTGTGTTTTGGGGGGGTTTATTAACCGCAGGGAAGATAAGGGGGTGTTCTGTTTGCCTGAATCCACCAGTGTTTGGAGGGACTGGTGAAGCACTGGGAGGAGTGAAATCAGAGGGGAAAACCCTTTGGGTTTGTTAAAGGAAGAGAAAAGCTGAGATCTGCATTAGGAAAGGGTGATCCTCCTCTTGCAGGGAGGAAGGAAGAGTGACCTCAGTGCTGGTGCAGACCCTGCCAGACACGTGAGTTTGGGCAATTTCAGTGCTACCAGAGTGAGTGGGAGCAGCTTCATCCCAAGTGTGTTCATGCCATTAAAGGATTTATTCTCTTTTCTTTGCAGATCATGCTTTTAATTTTGGGAACCAGAAGGATTGGTACCACCCCCCAGGCCTGGTAGTGACAGGGCTGGATGAGAGCAGCAGTCGTGTGCCATCTGTGACCGGGTGTCCCGGCCAAGTCAGGAGCTGCCACTCCAGGCAGGTCCCTCAGGGAAGGGGATGGAGCAGAGAGCAGAGCTCCTATGTGTGCCCTGCTCTGGGGGAAGAGCCCAGAGATGTGGCTGTGCTGCAGCTCTGCTTCAGGTGGAGCTTGGCTCTTCCCCGTGGCAGCTGATGGCCGGATGCTGCGTGTCTGCATGGAGCCTGTTTCTCAGCATCCCTCCTTGCTACTCACAGGGTCCTTGTTCAGAAGCCTCCAGTTCTGTGTCCCAGCCCCAGTGAAGCCATTAAATAACCCAGTAGTGACTAATTCTGCCTCTTCTGCTGGGCTGGCTGGCTTTGCCTTCCTCCTGGTCCATAAACACCAACTCCTGCCACAGCCCAGGGAGGGGGACTGCACGGCCAGGCTGGTGAGAAGGGGTGTGGGGCTGGAGAGGGGTGGTTCTGGCACTGAGTCTGCTCAGGAACCAGATCAGCCACGGTCACTGGGGTGGGTGGGTGAGGACATCCATGATGCTGGGTGCTCAGGTGTCCTCCAGCCCCTGGGGTGGGCACCAAGGTCCCTGGTGCTCCGAGGTTGCAAGGGGGCTCTTCTCCATGCCTCTGCGGTTGGGTGAAGGTTTCCACATCCTCTCTTGAGGGCAGGAGCTGCTGTAGCTTCTGCAGTTCAGAATTTTATGTGGGATTCAGCAATGTTGGTGTATAGTGAGTTGTTTTCAGATCCGGCTCTGGTGAGATGGGCATGGCTGTCAGGAAGGACAGGGTTGCAGAGGGAGCACTTTGCAGGTGTCAGGAGGCAGAGTTGCTTCAAAAGGCTTTTTGGGTTTGAAAGCCTGCTGGGCAGGAGAGGGATATCTGTCTGTCTGTCCCTCCTGTGTGCCTGCTGGTGGGTGGGGGAGCCCTTGGATGCTCACTGGTCCAGCCTGTTCATCCCCAAGGTGCAGGGGATGCTGTGAGTCTTTCTGGAGGTAGTTTAGGTGTCAGTTAAAGGCAGTTGGGTTTATGGGTTCTGTACATCTACTCTTGTTCAGGGACACTCAGATCACTCCATGTTTTCCAGGCTTTGCCTGGGATGTGAATGTAGGGAGATGCAGCCTCATGCCATGAAACATCCCCTTGCAGCTGTGCCCTGCTGTCTCCCTGCTGTCTCCTGTGTCTCCACTGACATCCACACCCCAAAATGGTGTGGGGAGGGTGGTGGGGTGGCAGGACCATCCCTGAATGCCTGGGCTTCAGCTGTGGCTCTTAATGCCATCTTTGATAGTGACACCAAGCTCTGCAGCAGAGCCCTGCTGCCGTGCTGCCCGTAAGGTCCTGCCTCAAAGCACCGCTTCACATTAAGAGAAGCACTGGGTGTTGGGGAGCTGGGTGCTTTTCGGGGTGCTGTGTGGAGCTGGGCTGCCCTTGGCACAGGCGGAGCACGTGTGGGGTTGGCGAACCCCTAAATGGGACTCCAAAGTCTGGGCTGCTGTGGGGTGGGTCCGGCTGCGCCCAGCACTGATAACCAGCAGCTGCTGGAGCTGTGCTGATGAGAGCTGGGACACGGGGTCAGGAGGAGAAACCACTGGTCCTTCCCAGGTGTGAGACTCCGTTTGGCTGCGCCTGGACCCGGGGCAGGGCCGGTGGGGAGTGCTGCCTGCTCAGAGGCTGTGCCCTCTCCGGCTGCCCGCTGTGCAGAGTCCGTGGTTGTTCCTTCCTGGCTATCTTTGTACTTGGGACAGTGTTTGTATCTCAGACCAAGGGCATCTAAAGGGTTGTGGTCCCCGTGAGCTGCTCCTTACCTCTCTAGTGTGAGCAGCGGTGCTGAGCTGGATGTGGGGGTGCGTTTTGAGGCTGAACCCCTCAGGTTTCATGCTGCAACGGTGAGTGAGGGTTCCCCATGGCCACAGGGACCCCCTTTCCCCAGCTGTGCCAGGGGCTGGACAGTGTTGGTGTGTTGGTGCCCTACACCAGCTTTGGGCAAACCCACCCAGGCTCCCTGGGTCTGTGGGTTGAGGGGGTGGCCAGGATGGAGGGGGATGGCTGGAGCAGCCTCCTGGCTCCTCTGTGAGGGTGTCTGAGAGGTGGCATCTGAGCATGGGGTTGAGGCAGGGTTTGTGGCATCTCTGTGTTGGTCCAAGCAGTGCTGGGGACACAGTGGTGGGTAGCCAGTGCCGGGGCAGAGCTGGCAGCAGGCAGCAGTTCTTCCATGGCTCCACACACCTTTACCTGCCCTGGAGACCACAGATCACGTTGCCAGCAAAATGTTCCCAGTGTGGGGCTGTACTTTGCCCTGCAAGGCAACACTTGGTGGGGATGTAAACAGCTCTTCAAGCAGTAAAAGCTCTGCCAGGAGATACTGCCTGGTGCAATCCTCCCCTCCCATTGCAGCAGCTTCTGGGGTGGCTAGGCAGGGAGGTGCTGGTGCTGCAGCCCTGTGTCCCTGGAGAGACTGGCTGCGATGCCCTAGGACTGATTCTCCAGCAGCGTGCTCCTTCCTGGGGTGGCTGTGCTGCTCCTGAGAGCCCCCAGTGCTCCCTGGCTCTGTGGAGGGCGGCTGGGCACTTGCTGGGCTGTGGGTAACTCGTAGGGCTGGGGCTGGAGAGTGGAAAGTGAGGGGCAGTGGACTGCAGCAAGCTGTAAACAGGGGTGATTGGCACGTGGATACCTGGCCCTGGGTGGGATGCAGTAAGGATGCAGCCACTGGAGACTCTGCAAGGTGTTCTGGCTGGGGGGAAGGTCACGCAGTGTGTGTGGGGGGGTGTTTGGTTTGTCTCCTGGTTCCCCAGCCCTGGTTTCAGGAGTGGGGTGAAGCATCACTCGTGGGGGCAAGTCATCCCCACGGTGCTGATGGGGGCACTGAGATCCAGGGCTCTGTGCTGGGGAGGCCCCCCCAGACTTGTTCTCCTTCCCCAGTGAGTCTGTGCTTGGGGCTGGCTGCTGGGGTGGGCTGTGGTGGGTGCTGTGCACCCCACAACCAGAGCATCAGGGTGAATCCCAGTAGGTGTGTGAACTGGGGGTCCCCTGTGCCCACCGGTCCCCACTCTGCCAGCCCAGTGCCGCCTTCCCAGCTCCCCCCCCGGGTGCTCAGCTGTGCTCCCCTTTCCTCCCTGGCACGGGGCTGGGCAGCATCCCATGGGGATCCCAGGGCTGCTCCACTCAGAGCTGGGGAGCAGAGGACTCACACCCAGAGACAAATTACATAAGGGCTGCGGATGACTCATGCCAGGTGCCTGTTTTCCTCCCGACTGTGCTGGAAGCGCAGCCGCCTGCGTTCCTTGCCCAGGCAGCAGCAGGAGCAGCCTGCAGCATTTGGGGAAAGACTCCCAGAGGCTCCTGCTGCCTGGGCACCCAACTGGCAGCACCGTGAGCACGGCCATGCCACGTTCCTGCCCGGCAGCTGCCTGCAGAGCTGCTGGGGAGCGATGAGAAATGGCCAGTTCCTCAGTCACTGGGTTTCTCCGGGCTGGTTTAAGGGTGTTAACAGGGGCAGGAGATGCTCCAGCAGCTTTGCGGGGAGGGTCTTATGGTTCCCAGGGGGTCCTTGGGTAGTTGAGCAGCTCATAAAGAAGCAGCGTGCTTGGGGGTAGGGCAGGGAGAGCTGCAGCCAAGGCTTCACAGAGAGACTGCTCCGTGGTCACGTCGCTGCGGGAACAGAAACCGAAACTCCGGGTCTGAGTTTGTATAAAGTCAGAAGCTGCTGGGTTTCGGCTTTTCCCCACCCTGACGTTGTTGATGCGGTGACGCAGCTCTGCCTCCTCCCTGCTTCAGCTGCGGGCCCTGGGCAGAGGCTTCCTCCCTTCTGCCAGCCAGGGATTAAGTAACAGCCGAGCCTGGCTTCTCCCCTGTGTCCCTTCGGTGTTTCTCTTGCCTCTTCAAGCCTGCTGAGCAGGGCTGGGAGCTTTATATAAGGTAGTGAAAGCTCATTTCTCCTGGAGCTCTAGGGAAAAGATCCCACCTGTAAAACCAGAGGGAAACCTTCGTGTCTCCCACCTATAAAACCAGTGTGGAGCTGCAGCCAAGGCTGCTCTGCTGGGATGAGCCTGGCACGCTCAGCCCTGGTGTTTGAGGGTAATTTGTTTCTGGTTTTTACTGCTGCCTGACAATGCCTGGGCTGTTACAAAGCCCTTTGCTGTGGGGAAGAGGGTTTCTGCCCACGGGGATGGGCTCCATCACTGTTGCATGTCCCGGTGCCTGTGCTCGCTCCGTGTGGGAGCTGACCCCTTTGTGAGTGCTTTGGCCTGGCTCTGTGCTGGGGCTGCACCTTCCCAGGGGAAGGGACTGTTCCTTTCCTGTGTGGGGACACGGCCCTGGTGCTGCCCTGGCTGCTAACAGTTCCCATGGTGGCTGGAGGGGAAGGACCAGAGGCTCCTTCCTGGGCAGTGTGGGGGCTCTGTGGGCTCAGCTCCCGCTGCAAGGTGCAGCCACCCGCTTGCTCCTTGCTGGCAGAGATGGGAGCAGAGGGCAGCTCGGTGCCCACATCCCCACCACAGGCAGCCAGCATGGATGCAGGTCTGCTGGTGCTGGGGCTTTGGTGTATGGACCAGGTGGATTCGCACAGCCACCCACTGCTCTGGTGGGGTCCATCCTGTGCCCTCAGGCCTGCACAGCACCTCATCCCTCCCAGGTGTGCAAGCCCCTTTCCCTCAGGGCTCTGTGGGGTGCTGCTGGAGGGAGTGGGCTCCCTCTGAGACACCCCATGGGTGCGACTGCTCCAAGCTGGAAAGCAGAAAATGTTGTTCCTCTTATTCTTCCCTTCTGTGTTGACAAACATGCCAGAAACCGGTCCCTGCTCCTCCCACCTCCCCTGTTTCCACTGCCTGTGAGCCCTGCGGGCTGGCTCTCAGCTCCTCTGCCTTTCCTCCTCTTCCTCCTCCTTGTTTTGAGGGCGAGCTCTAATTTCCCTGGCTGACACTGGCTTTGTGTCAGGCACCTGCGCAGCGTCACCGAGTCTGGTGTGCCCATCCCTTGACAGAGGGATTTAACCACATCGCTGTCAGAGGGGAAACTTTGCCTCCAATCCTGCCCGGTCGCTGGTGGTTGGAGGCGTGGTGGCTTTGCCTGGTTGCTTTCCAGGGCTCGCAGCTGGCTGCTGGCATGAAGATAATTGTATTAAGGGGGAAGATCGGGGCCTGGCTGCCTCGCTGGGCTGAGCACGGGGTCTGCTCTACTAGCCAGTGCTCTCTAAAGCCTTGTGTCCAGGCTGGTGGGAAGAGGCGCTGTGCTCCTGGGGTCTGGAGAAACCTCCTGGGCCTTTTTCTTGCATGTGTGTGGTTTTTTTTGGGGGGGGGTGTCTCAGGCTGCAGCATTAGCAGGGTTGGCTGTGCTTACCCTCAATTGATGGCAGCACCAACCCATGCAGGGGGATGGATGCTGCCTTGGGCCATGCTGTGGGTTCAGCTTGGCGAGCTGGGAAGGAGCAGCGCTGGAGGGAGGGGGGGTGGCTGAGCACCCCCCACACCCTGGCTGCTGAGCATCAGGCAATGGTGCCCGTGCAATGGCATGTGCCTGCAAAGCAGGGCGCAGGCTCGGGTGGCCCAGGCTGTGGGTGCTGCCGCCCTGCACAAAGAATGCAGATCTGGGACTCGGGCTGCTGGGGGCGGATTTGTTTGGGGGTTTTTCCTGTTTTGAGGTTGAACTCTGCAGC
>VZTU01006753.1:170004-203805 GCA_013400835.1 Zapornia atra
CGCGGTCGGGGTGCAGGTCTTGGGGTGCAAAGCCTGGGGTCGGAGGGCAGGGAGCGCCCGGGCTGGCAGGGTGCGCGGCGCTGTCTCTGGGAAGGGATCCCCAAGCGACTCTCGGTCCCTGCACCCGCTTCAGAGCTTCGGGGGGCTCCCCCCGAACTTCTCGCCTTTTCGTAGCTGGGTCCGGCTCACGAGGGTAGTTGGGGCTCCGATGTCGTGCGCTAACAGGAGGGTTCGCCTCTGCCCACCGCCCCGGGCAGCGGTGTCACGGCTGTCGTGACAGCTCTTCGGGCGGGATGCGAAGCTGAACTGTCTTGCTGAAAGAGGCAAAAGGGAAAGGAGGGGCCCCAGGAACTTCCGAGGTTGGTTTTGCCCGGGAGGGAAATGCTGGAGGGGCCGTGGCTGCCGGGCAGGCAGGAGGATAACCTCAGGCGGTAGCTGGGGCAGCATCTTGCGGGGTAGCTCCTCTTCCACTGGTGCCAAACCTTTTATCCAGCCCGGCTGGGCTACCCACACGCAGCGTGCCGGGGATGCTCTGCTCCTCTCACACCGCTGCTCCAGCCACTCACAGCTGAGAGAGGAAAAGCTCCCTGGTCCCCAGGTCCTTGTGCACCTGGGAGCTGTAAGTGGGATGTGGGACCACAGCCCCTCTGCATGCTGCTGGCCTGTCCCTATCCCCGCAGAGGGCTGTCCCAGCCCTCTGACCCATGTCACTTGCTCTGATCGAGGGGCACTTGGCTTGCCCCAATGCAGCGTGTTGCTTAATGGCCTGTCAATAATTAATTGAGGCAAGACCTGACAGAAGGCCACCTTCCTCGCGGTGGGATGGGGTGGAAGAGGGCTCCAGAGTGGAAGGACTCAGGTGTAAAACCACGATGAGCATTTCTCTACCCCAGCCATGCTTCCACTTGCCATTTCCAGGGAAATGTGATTAGTGCTGGTGCCAGCCCAGCCCAGCCAGGTGCCTGCTGATGGACGATGCTTGGATGTAGCATGGCCCAGCCCAGACCCAAAGCATCTTCCCCAGCATGGAGGAGATGCTGGTAGCAGGTGGTGGCATGGTTTGGTTTGGTTTGGTTTGCAGCAAGGCTGCTCCGGTGCTGGGCAGCATCTGTGTGAGTGCCTGGGGAGGGTGTGTGCTGTTTGGGAGACAGATACCCTGGTGGGGCTGTGAGCCTCCACGAGTGGGTGCAGAGCTGGGCATACACAAAACCAGCCCCTCTGTCTGCCACAGTGACTTGTTTCACCTGAGTGGCTTTAAACACCAGGCTGGGCTCTTCAGGACCCATGTAAAAAAGGCTTGTTTTTTAAATTCTTTTTTCTTAAAATGTACAAGATTCAGCTTTCAAATCACAATTTCTGGCTTGCTGGTAAATATTCCTCTTGATCAGCTCCTGCCTTCCTCAGGGCACTTGGATTTTGCCCTGTTGACATCAGAGTTTTATTATCAGCAGGACTGCTATCTTACGGTGCGCTCCCCAAGCTTCCCCGTGCCCCACCTCTTTCCTCTGCCTGGGTTTGGGTTTCAAAAGTTCCCATAACTTTTTTCTTTTTTCCTTTCTATTCTGGTATATGACGATTGCAGAGAGAAAAAGATCCTAATTTGGCTTTGGTGCTGGTGCTGAACACAGACTTTTAGAGGTTTTCACTTCCTCTTTCCTCCCACCTCCAGACCCAGAGCACGTTCAGGCAGCATGCTCAAAATCAAGTGCTTCTTTAAAGAAATAAACAGCTGGGGAATTGATCCTTTAAAGGTGGGATATTTCCTCTTAGCTTTTCCAAACTGGGATGCCCTGCCTTTGGGGTGAATACCAGCGGGAGCCTGGCTGTCCCAGACAGTCTTTATGGATAGTTCTTAAAGAGTTTAACTGAGCAGGTCGGTATCATCGCTGCTGTGGACCACACAGCTCTGTGGATGTGCTGGGACAGGGAAGCTCAGCTCCTGTTCTGTGGAGCCAAGCACTGGCTGTCAGATTTCGTCCTCTCTCGTGTGTGTTACTGAGGTGTTTTGGAGTTGCCACCCGTGACAGCCTTGCACAGATATTGCGCAAATCCTGAGTGCCAGTGCCTGTCCCAGCAGGGCTCGTCCTAAGGAGGAGGCTTCAGAGGAAGGAAGGTGAAGCTGCTGGTGGAGGGAAACTCCAGTGTTCCCAAAGCCCCAGATATTACCCCAAAATAAGCTCTGGTTCTCATGGGAACACACTGCTTGCCCCTGCCAGCTTCAAAGGCTGAGTGTGACCTGGGGTGTTCCTGGCCCCTTGCTGCTGCATCTCCCCAAGTCCTCTCTCCTGCCCTGCCTACTGCCAGCCCTCACCTTGCCAGAGCCTGTGAGGACCCACAGCAAGCTGAGCCTGCAGCAACCAGACATCTGCGCCTCTGCCCTGGGGTCTGGCTTAGCTCCAGCTGATTCCTGACCTCCTGGGTAAAGCCCGGCGGGAATGCTCCCTCTTAGCATCGTGCTTTGGACAAAGACAAACAGTCTCCCCATGCTATGGCAGGAGGGATATTTGCCCCCCAAAAGGTGCAGGGGTTTCCCCTCCTGCAGCCCAGCGCAGGGTCCTGCAGAGCCGTGCTCAGGGCAGACCAGGTCTCCCCAAACTGCTGCCTTGGTTCCTGGTGGCCAGGGGGGTTTGCAGGTGTAAATGACCCTGTGGGGGGTTGGTGGGAGCAGTGCCCAGGCGCAGGATCTGCAGCCCTGTCCCAGCACTGCATTGCCTTGGTTATCTCACTGGGGATCAGTAAAGCATCTCTTGGTGTCCTTGGGCAGGAGAGACAGCATCCCTGTCCCCTCCTGCCTTTTTATTGCTCGTAGATGCTCTCCTATATCTTTGTTGCTTCCCAAGTTATTTTATTTCAGCATGGAACAATTTCTCTGCATCAGTTGGTGGTCAGATAGCACTGAAACCTCTGCTGTGGCCCCAACCTGTTGTTGTTAGATACAGAGCAAAGAAAGAGCTCTCTAACCCTGTGCAGTGGCTGTGCTGCAGAAACTGTTTTCTTCTGAGGACTGTGACTTTGTTACAGTTGGAGGATGGGGATACCCTGTCTCTCCGCTGGCTCCAGTCCCGTTCCAGCTCAGGGATGCTCTTCCTTAGCCCTTGTGCTGCGTTGACATCCAGCAGCTCTGCTGGGCTTTTGGACCTGGGTGCCCACAGGGCACAGCATGGGGGTGGTACAGCCTGAGCAGGTCTGTGGTGGTCCCTACAGATGCTGTAGGTTTGGACAACTTCTAGCTAAGCAGCCAGGCAGAGGTGTGGCAGGGCCAGGCTGCCCAAGCAGCAGCAGTGGGTGATGCTTTAAGTGCCTCTGGCCTGCACAGGAGGGCAGCTGTGGAAACTGAGGTGTAGAGATGAGTCTGGGTGATTTAGCAGAGAGCTGATGGTGTGGCACAGTGACCCGAATNTCAACCGCCGAGTCTCGCGGCTTGCTGAAACAGAAAGTATCAGTTGTGGCCAGCGCCAGGCTCACTGCCAGGCCTTGAGAGATAAGCAGGGCTGGTGTTTATCATCCAAGCGTGTGTCCAACCTGATGCACAGTGGAGAAGTAGGATTAGGTGATTGCTTCCTAGTTGGGCAGCGGGTGGGTGCTGTGGCACTGGGGTGGGACGTGAGGAGCTCGCTGCTGGTGAGCTGGAGAGCGGGTGCTGCTACAGCCACTTTCCCCCCAAAGCCCCAGCTTGTTCTTTGCTTCCTGGAGCAGCTTCTTCAGCCCACCACTGCCCACTTCCCTCAGCACCAAACCCCCTGTTTATCCCAGAGGTGGGGGAAGGAGTCTGGATGAAAAGTGAAAAGTGTTTCCACAGAAGGAGGGCAGAGTTTGACCCCCCCTGCTCTGTTGTGTTCTGGACCACAGCTGTAAATACATCCCTAGGGCCAGCCCATTGTGGCTGCAGGTTGGGATCCCAAGGTGGATGCTCGGCACAAGGCTGGTGGCTTTTTCTGACAGAGCACCCTGCCCACAGATCAGCCTCAGTGGGCTCCCTTCACCCTGAGCAGGGTGGCCCAGCCACCAAACCTGCCAGCATCATTCCTAGGGATGCTCCTGACCTCTGGTTACCCAGGAAACAGCTGGGAAATGCTGGAGCCGGTGGCCACGGAGGGCAAGAAGCCATGAGTCACCTTCCTCACGCCCGGCCGGAGCTCTCCCAGCCGGATGTTTACCGAGCTGTTGGCTGGAGGAGATGCTGGCAGGTCCCTGTTCCAGCATGCCTGTCTCCTGGCCTCGGGTGCTGCATCCGAGGAGCAAAGAGGGTGGTTGCTTTGTTAATTAATTTGAATCAATATTTTTGAGCCGCAGGGAAAGATGATGAGCTGGGGGGGTTGGGGATGGGTTTCTCCTGCTTGGCGAGGGGCTGCCTGGCCTGATCAACAGGAGAGAGCAGGAAAAAGAAAGTTGGCAGGAGTGAACCGAGGTGGGGGAGGCGCCGGCAGCGGGAAGAGGAAGTCAGATCGTCCGGCCGTGGTCTGGGAGGAGGTCGGTGGCTGCTGTGGGGGCTGTGCTGGGCCCCCCCAGGGCAGCCATTGATGCAGCCTGCTCTCCTGCACCGGGCGGTAAATGCCGACGGTCGGCAGGCTGTGGCACGCCGGGGACTGGGCTGAGTCCTGCCAGGAGCCCGCACTGCTTGGCAGCCTGGTCCCTGCAGGACACGGCCGTGGGGACATGGAGCTGGGTGAGTGTGTGGGGGCAGACCCCCGGTGCTTGGATGCCGAGGGTGCCGGGTGGGTTTGGGCACTGGGTGAGGTTCCTGGATGCAGGCAGGGCCAGGCTGTGCTGGTGCCGCGGTGTGCACCCAGCCAGGAACCAGCTGATGTTTCCTGCTCAGTCGCGTGTTCCTTGTTTCTTTGTCAGGCTTTGTGGACTCGCACCAATGGCTGGCAGGTACGTAGTGAGTTAGGACACGGCTGCTCCATGGCACCTCCTCCTCCTGGCACCATCGCCTTGTAGGAACTTCCCGCCATTGATTTTGCTCCGCTCAAGCCGCCACCGAGGATGCCGATGGCCAACGGCCTCGCGGTGCCGCTGGGCAACCTCCAGCAGCACCTGGAGCTGCGCTTGGTCTGCTCCAAGTGCAGCGTGAAGGAGAACGAGATCACCTACCATCTGCGAGAGGTGGAGCACAAGTGCATGTACGAGATCCTCCTGGCCCGATGCCGCAGCCGACGGAGCTTGGCATGGAGAAAGGTGTCCAGGCGGCCAGGCTTCCCCAACCCAGCCCGCTACGCCGTCTGCAGGTACTATGTCTTGGGGCTGGGCTGCAAGAAGCACAAGAACCAATGCACCTTTGCCTGGAGCCCAGAGGAGGCCATGGTCTGGAACTTTGAGAGGGATCAGAAGCTGGAGCGGCGCTGGCTGAAGAAAGCAGTGCTGCAGGCACAGCTGGGGGCTCACCCCACCGCTGCCCCCGCCATGGCCAGTGCCGCCGGCGAGATCATCAGTGAATTTGGGGGGCAGTTCCAGGCCATCTGCAGGCGTTGCTTCTTCGGCTGCCCCCAGCGCATCTCGGCGGGCGGCCAGGGCTGGCTCTGCGACTTCCACCGGACCTGGGACCCTCTCCTGGTGCACGTGGTGTCAGACAGCCGGAGGAAGCAGCAGTACACTGCCATCCGGCCCTGCCCCGAGTTCATGCCCACCCTCAGCTACTGCAAGTTCGTCTCCCGGGGCCAGCCCTGCAAGCACGGGCCGCAGCGCTGCCAGTATGCCCACAGCGACGTGGAGATGGCTGTCTGGGAGGCTGAGAGGGAGCATGGCTTGGTTCGCTCTGACCTGCTGCCATCCTCGGGGAACTCCAGCACCAACAGCGAGCCGGCGGCGCCTGTGCCGGTGCATTTCTACTGCCGGGTCTGCCTGGTGACCTTCAGCTCACAGGAGAGCTTTGAGAGCCACTGCTCCTCCATCGAGCACTTGCAGATGCTCTCAGCAGACACCTCTGTCCAGTGGGTCCATCGCGCGCCGCCGCTGGGGCTGACCAAGTTCTCGCTGTGCAGCAGGTAAGGCACCCACCCAGCGTGGTGGGGAAGAGGGGTGCTGGTTCCCCAGAACCCCCGTGCCACCCAGGATGCCTCTCTCCCAACAGAGCGGAGGTGTGTGAGATGGGGAACAGCTGCACCAAGGCTCACTCTGCCGAGGAGCTGCAGGAGTGGATCCAGAGGGTGAAGGTTGCTGTGAAGAAGAAGAAGCAAGCCCTGAAGGAAGGGCTTTTGTCCTACCAGGACCGGCTCATCTCCGAGTATCGGAACTGCTCCAACGAAGTGTTGATTGTGAGTCGTGGGCAGAGGGGTGAGAACATCTTGGTGTGCTGTAGTGTGATGTGTCACGAGAAGCCTCTTGTGTCAGAGCTTGGGAACACAGCCCACCGCTCACCTTGTTAACAGTGATGCAGAAAGGGCTGTTGCATCCTCATTCCTTCACCCCTTTTGAGACAGCAGCTCAAGAGCCTGCTCAGGGTACCTGGCCGTCCTTTCATTGCCCAAGGCTGCTGTGTGGGGATGCTGACCCGCAGTGGGTGGGGACTGTGAGGGTTTACCGATTGTCCCCCCCTCGGGAGGACGTAGCGTAACGTCAAAGGATGAAGATGGCCCCATGGAGGGCACTGAGGTGTGTCCCTGGGATGTCACCTTTGCTCACGCTCCTCTTGTGCCTCCCCCACAGATGTCTGAACATGTCGAGGGGGTCAGAGTTGTGTGCGAGCAGCCCCTGCACGTGCAGGCAGAGGACAGGAAGATGAAGTACCAGTGGAAGTTCAAGGTCCACTCCCAGGTGAGCCCAGCCCTGCATAGTAGGAGGCTGGTAGCCACTGGCAGCGTCTGCTGCTCTGCACAGTCCTTGGCCCTTGAGGGGGGTTGGTTATTTTTAATTGTTATTTCTACAAGGGGCAGAAGGATGGAGACTTTGGGGTGTCCAAATAAAGATGTGTGTTGGGTACTGGGGAGCAGCGCAGGCTCGGGTGGTGCCTGGGCTGGGGCTGTACGTGATGGGTGCAGCCACCGTGTCTCCTGTCTTGTCTTGTGCAGTGAGGCTGGGGTGGCTCTGGCTGCTCTCAGCACCTCCCACATATCACCACAAACAAGGTTCATCTGCTTTCCTGCCCAGGATTATGTGGGTGTCGGGGGCAAAAGGCTGGGTCCAGTTGTCCTCTCCAGCGCGGGAGGTTTCACATTTACAGCAAACTGGCTAACTTGCTACAAAACTGAAACCTGGGGATCTTTAAGACTTTAAAAGGATCACTGTGTGGGGTGTCACAAGGAATAGGCTCCTTTAAGGAGAGTTTCAAGCATGCTGTAGGTCCAGCGTGGCATTGGGTTCCTGCGGCAGCTTTTGGTAGGAAATGCAGCTGGAAGGACCTCATCCTTTTCCCGTGGGCTGCCCTCACTCTGTCCCCATCTTCTCCTCAACTGGCAGATGCCTCTGCAGCACGTGGCACTTCTGAAGCGGGAACCAGGAGTCAACTTCTACCTCTCAGGGAACGGGCTTTCCCGGGGCCTCCACTACCTTCGTGGGGAGCACGTGGCCACCCTGCGCTCCTCCCCACCCGCCGCGCTGGTGGAGGTCTGCATGGAGTGCTGCACGCTGGGCACCTTCGAGCAGTGGGTGGTGTTTGACTTCGGCAGACGTCCCGTCCTTATCCAAAAGATCAAGGTGAAGGTGGGTCAGCGGGAGACCCCCCAGCAAGTCCCCAGCAGCAGGGAGAGCAGCCGCCCCGTCAACTTCGTGCGATGGGACAGAGGTAACCGGATCATTGTTCCCAGCGTGCTGAGGACCAGCGAAGATGTGGATCTGCTGGCCAAGTACAAGCCTCCTGCTCTCGCACTGGACTACCCGTGTGAGGGTGGGGCAGCCATTCCCATCACCCGTCTCAACTACCGTGACAGGATGCACAGCTTCCTCTTCCGTGAGGAGGAAGCGGAACAGGCTCTGATTGCCAAGTAAGTGCCAGGTGGAGAGCCAAAGGGGTTTCTCCTCGCTGTGGACCACAGGTCCATTGCAGACCCTTGGGGTCAGGCTGCTACGGAAGGCTCGGTCTCTTCTGGGTTGGGTCCTGAAGACCCTTCCCAGAGAAATGGAAGCCTGCCAAGATAGATGGCTGGCTGGGCAGTGATGGGAGAGGAAGGGCCGGGTCTTGTCCTGCAGCCCTGGATTAGCTGGAGGCATGATTCCTGTCACTGTGCTCAGGGGGCTGGCAGACTCTCTCTGGGCGTAGGTGGCAATCCCCCCTCTGCGGTGGGGAAGGGTGGTTGCTGATGGACTGATGGGATGGGCCAGTTCTCTGCTGTTCATTTGGGTGTTTTCTCCTTCCAGACTCAACCTGCGGGTCCTCATCTCACTGACCCCCATGCTGCAAAGCCTCTCCATGGGGATGAAGTTTTCTGTGTCTGGTGAGCTGTTTGCTGAAGTGCCTACACCTTACAACCTCTCAACGGACACAGATGAGGGCTATCTGCTGAGCAGGTCTGTGCCCACTGCTCTCCTGGCACTTGACCCACCCGTAGACAATCAGGTTTACGAGGTTAGTGTGGAGCATAAAGCCACCACTGAGAAGACCATCTGGCTGCAGATACCAAAGAGATGCTGCTCAGAGCTGAACTTCAAGCCAAACTCCTCCCACAAAGTGGAGATCCAGTTCCAAATCGACCAGCTGCTGTTCCGACAGTGGCACCGGGCTGTGGACAGCCTGTTGGATGAGAAGCTGGTCCTCCCAGATGTCGCCAGTTGCTCCATCCCCTACTCTCTTGGGTCACCACAGAAAGGCAATAGCAAGCAGAAGTTAGCCATCTCCTTCATCACAGGCCAAGCAATCAGCAGACGGCAGGTCCCTCCTCTTCTCATCTATGGGCCTTTCGGCACCGGGAAGACTTTCACCTTGGCCATGGCCACCTTGGAGATCCTCCAGCAGCCCAACACGCGAGTGCTGATCTGCACACACACTAACAGGTTAGCAGGGTGTGAGGGAAAAGGCAGCCAGAGTTGTGGGTGAGGTCCAAGCAAGCTGGGCCATCGCTTGCCTGGTGGGATGAGAGGGATCCAGGGTGTATGAGATGGAGCTGAGCTGCCCTTTCTTAGTATGCATTTCCATGACTTCTTTAAATGAACTCATTTTTGTTTATTATGTCTTAAGCTGCTCTAGCACTTCCTGCAAGGAAGAAGCCTGGCATGGGTGGAATTCTTGTAGAAGAGGCAGCATATTCCTGCCTCGTTATAAAATGGGAATGGGGTTGGAGAGACAGTTCAACTACCTGCAAGGCGGCTGCAGAGATGTCGGGGTCGGTCTCTTCTCTCAGGTGCCAAGTGACAGGAGGAGAGGGGATGGCTTGAAATTGCCCCAGGGGAGATGTAGGTTGGAGATCAGGAAGAGTTTCTGTCCTGAAAGAGCTGTCAGGCACTGGGACAGGCTGCCCAGGGGGGTGGTGGAGTCACCATCCCTGGAGGGGTTTAAAAGGCGTGTGGATGAAGTGCTTGGGGACATGGTCTGGAGGTGGCTGGGCAGGGTCAGGCTGTGGTGGGACTCCATCATCTGAAGGAGCTCTTCCAACCCAGGTGATTCTGTGATTCTTCCTGGCCTTTACTTGGTATAAAAAGAAGCAGAAAGCCATTGCCTGACCTTGCTGGGATAACACTGTGCTCTACTTGCCCTTGAAGTCTACTGTGCTCTGTGCACATAGCATCTATTATCATTGTTGTTACTATTATTTTTCCAGGCAGTTTGGGGAAAGAGAAAATGCAGATCAGGTCTGGCTGCCATTGAATCTGCCTTCAGAGAAACCAGGACAAGACTGTTAAAATTAGAGCAGATACACTGAAAAGAGTGTCCGCTGTCACCGCCTCAGCTGTTAATGTATAATAGATGGGTGACTGCTAATCTTAGCCTGTTTCAGGCTGGCTGCTTGCACCAGAGCTTCTGCTGTGCAGATCTTGGAGCCCCCGCCCCGGCTGGGGATGGTTAGCTGTCAGAGGAGAGGTCCATGGCCCTGGAGAAGCAGGGGCAGAGGTTTTGTTAGGCACGTGGGGTTTTTCCATCCCGGCAGGGAGAGAGGCCCTAGTCTCCAGTCTCAACTCCTACTTAAAACCGTGCTCTCAAAATAGGCTGGGGAAGGGTGGCTGCATAAACAACCTGCTTCACTGCGCATGTGTGAGCATCTCCTGTGAGGAGGGTGTTGCCAGCCAAAGCTGGGGGAGATTTTGGGGGGGTGTTGGTGAACGCTGAGACAGCACCTTGGGGTGACGGTCACAGCACTGGGAGCAGCACTGACCATTCCCTGATAAGTTCCACTTTCCTCCCTTTCCAGTGCTGCTGACATCTACATCCGGGAGTATTTCCATAACTACGTGACCAGCGGGCACCCGTGGGCTGTTCCCTTGAGAATCATATCCACTGACCGTCCCGTCACCCTGACAGACCCCGTCACCCAGATGTACTGCTGCCTCTCGCCAGACCAGCGCTCCTTCCGGCACCCCACACAGGCAGAGATCGACAGGCACCGCATCATCATCACCACCTCCATGTTATCCAAGAACCTGAAGGTTGCTTCAGGCTACTTCACCCACATCATGATCGACGAGGCTGCTCAGATGCTGGAGTGTGAAGCTTTGGTTCCCCTCTCCTACGCCACCTTTGAGACCCGGATTGTCCTCGCCGGGGACCACATGCAGATAACCCCAAAGCTGTTCTGCCTTGGGGATGGACAATCTGCTGATCACACCCTGTTAAACCGACTCTTCCAGTTTTACCAGAGAGAGAGACATGAAGTGGCCATGAAGAGCAGGATCATCTTCAACGAGAACTACCGTTCCACTGCAGGCATCATCGAGTTTGTCTCCAAGCAGTTCTATGTCGGCAAAGGCAATGCTATCCAAGCCAGTGGGAACATCCCACCCCATCCAGAAATCTACCCACTCATGTTCTGCCATGTGTCTGGTGTGGCTGAAAGGGATATGTCCATGATTTCTTGGCACAACACCTCCGAGATAACAGAAGTGGCTGAGAAAGTGAAGGAGATCTATCAGAGGTGGCCAGATGAGTGGGGTCCCCGAGATCTGAAGAGAATCTGTGTGGTCTCCCATGGGATGCAGGTATGTTCCCCACCTGAAGAGGGTATGCATGCGCTGCTGACCGCTCTCTAAACGCTCCCTAATAAATGCTGGGCTCTCTTTATCATAAACCTGTCTCTTGTGCTAACAAAACCAGGGGATCTGGGGTCCTGCATGCCAGCAGTGGCTTTTTGAGGCACTATCCACTTGAGTAGTGTGGATAGTTGGAGTGGAGATGCCTCATGGTGGGATGGGTTAACTGAAGATTTCTTTCAGCATCCTCTAGGCAGGTTGACAGTAGGGCAGACTGAGAGCACTGGCTGAAGTGTGATTGCTGTTGAGTAACTTTCTGGGGTGGCCTGCAGTTGAGAAGGGTGTGGAACCTTGGTGTTGGGTGGGAAGGTGTTTCTGAGCTGAAAATATATTCAGTTGTGCCGTTTTCTTTCTTCCCAGGTTTCTGCAACAAGACAAGAGCTGAGAAAGAAGCAGCTCCAAGATGTGGTGGTAGAAAACTATGAGAACTTGCCAGGTTTGTGTCTTGTGCAATAGTTAGTCATGCCTGGCTGCGTTTTGAGGTCTTCTGTCTGCTAGGGAGAACTTCTGCGGTCATGTTAGTGGACAAGAGAGTCTATCACAGCTACAGTCGCTGTGTATTGAGCATGGGGAAGAGCTGCTAGGTCGGTAGCAGAGGGCTTCCTGGCATCCTAACACTGTCCTCCTTGCTAAAACATGAAATACCTGGCTGAGCTCATGGCAGAGGGTGCATGCTGTGCTGTTAGCAGAGCTCCCCTGCCCTTCCCCGTGGCTCTGCCACCGCCCACGGAGTGCTGCTTAGGAGGCAGTGCCTGGAAATCCTTTGGCTGGTTTCCATCCCCTTCTGGTGGGTAACTCTTTGAGTCTTGCCCTTTCCTTAGCAAATACGTTTTCCCACTGAATGAAATCCATACCCAACTGTCAACTCCTTCCAAACACATGTCACTGTGTTGTAGGGGGGTGAAACGCCCCCCCAGGAGTGAGATCCCAGGGACTTGAGCATGTGTGAATCATGTGAAGGCCCAAGTACCAGTGGGGGAGGCTGGGCATGGAAGGGAATTGAAACCAGGGTGGCCTGTGGGTACCAGTCACAAAACTCACACAACAGCTCACTGAAGGAGGAGTCTGCTGCTCTGGGTGACGAGTGGGATAGGCTGGTTTTGTCCTCAAGGACTTAGTTTATGACTCATCCTTGGTTTTGTTTGTTTTGGGTTTTTTTTATTGTGCAGCTGGGACTCCTCATGGTGAGGATAACTGACCCCCGGGGGGTGTTTCAGATCTCCACACCCTTTCTTTGCAGTCTCTTCCCAGCTCTGAAATCACTGGGGTGCCTCTTGCTGTTTGTTATGTATTGTCCTTGAGGGGGGAGGGGTTCTTGTGAACGGTCACTGCTCTTGCTCCTGCAAGACCCTCCTTTTCCCCAAGAGTTTGGGATTCACAGCAAACTCTACCTGTGTTTGTGAGGAGTGGCTGGTGGGGGCTGCTGGTGGCACTGAGCATATGGGGCTGCTCCATGGGGATTCATGGCTGAACTGGTCCAGCACCTTGCCTTTCTCATCTCCCTCCCTGGTGTGTGTATGGTGGTGGCCTTGTGGTATTCATCCTGGTTCATGCCTGGAGGCCCTCACGATCCCCAAGAGCTGCTTTATTCACATCAGATCACAGAACCACAGAATTGTAGGGGTTGGAAGGGCCCTCCAGAGCTCATGGGGTCCAGCCCCCTGCCAAAGCAGCTCCCCAGCTCATATTGCACAGGGGCTGGAATCTCTCCAGAGATGGAGACTCCACACCCCCTGGGCAGCCTGTCCCAGGGCTCCCTCACCCTCACTGGGGAAAAGTTCTTCCCCAGATTGGTGCAAAACTTCCTATGCTCCATCTTGAGGCCATTGCCCCTTGTCCTGTCCCCACAGACACTGAGAAGAGGCTGGCCATGTCCCCCTGTGTCCCACACTTGAGATACTGATAACCATTGATCAGATCCCCTCTCAGTCTCTTTTCTCAAGGCTGAACAGCCCCAGTTCATTCACCCAGTGGCTCCCATGACTCAGCCAACTGAGGTTACATCAGCCCACAGCCATGTAACACAGTGTAGATGGGCAGAGCACAGGGCAGCAGCCAGACAGGGTCCTCCTCACTGGAGTTTCCAGGAGTGACTTTTCCCTTGTCCCCTCCGGTGCAGGGCGGGAGTTCCGGGTCATCATCATCAGCACAGTCCACACCAGCAAGAGCCTGATTGTCTCGTCCTCCCATCACCTTGAGTTCTTCAACGAAGCCAGAGTGCTCAACACCATCATGACCCGGGCTCAGTCGCTGGTTGTTGCAGTGGGGGATGCTGTGGCCTTGTGCTCCCATGGCCAGTGCAGCAAGGTATGGAAGCGCTTCATCCAGCAGTGCATCGAGAACAGGAGCATCTTCCCAGAGACTCTGACAATGGCCCAGATCAAACAAGCTGCGTGTGACAAGGAGAGCTGGAGCAGGAGGAGCCCAGAGGAGGACGAGGAGGACAGTGACACAGATTCCTGGAGCTCTGAGACTGAGAGCATAAACCCTGATGATCCCATCCTGCAGGAGCTCTTGGATGAGAGCAAGAACATGATGGTGACTGTGTCTGAAGAGGGGCTGCTGAATGTGAAGTCTGAGGCTCCACACCAGTGGGAAGGCAGGAAGGAATACGTCAGCTTCTCTTCTCAGATGATGCAGGAGTACCTGCACATGCACCCCAAGATGTACAAGAGGTGCGAGCTGATCAAAGAAGGGTTCGACAGAGCTTCTGCCTTCACCCTCAACGACTCCCCTGCCATGAGCATTCAGATCAAAGGCAGAGTTCACTGCGGGACGGCCTTCAGCGGGGACGAGGTGCTGGTGGAGATCCTGCAGAGCGGCACAGCTGACAGCGGCGCCCACCGCCCCCAGGGGAAGGTGGTGGGCATCCTAAAGCGCGCGGAGAGAGAGCGCACCTTCATCTGCATGATGGATGAATTTGATCCCCGGGTGATGATACCCATCGACCCCACCGTCACCAAAATATTTGTCCCAGGGCTGAAAGAGAAACCCAACGTCATTCCCATCCGCAGGCTTATCAAGGGGAAGTACAAGGTGGTCAGCTGTGAGAAGATCAGCCAGGAGACGAGGAGGTGTCAGTTCTTCTGCGTCCAGGTTATCTCCTGGCGGGAAGGGTTTTATTACCCTTTGGGGATCATAACAGAGATCATGCACGCGGCGTTGACTTTGGAAGAAGGCTTAAAGATCCTTGACTTGGAGTATGGTCTGGAGAAGAAATACCCGGCTGCTGTCACCAAGGAGCTAGCCAAATACAGCTCCGGCAGCAAACTGAACCTCACCAAGGAGAATCTGAAGGACTGTCGGAGTTACCTGACCTTCACTGTCGACCCCCAAGGTGCCAGGGATTTGGACGATGCCATCAGCGTTCGGGATCTGGGCCGTCACTATGAGATTGGGATCCACATTGCAGACGTGGCTGGCATCATTCCCAAAGGCAGTGCCTTGGACCTAGAAGCAAAGAAGCGGGGTGTTACCTACTACGCTCCCAACCAGGAGCCACTCTGCATGTTCCCACCCCACATCTGCCAGGATGTCTGCAGCCTCCTGCCACAGAAAGATCGTCAGGTGATGTCCTTGTTTGTCACCGTAGAAAAGGAGACTGATGAGATGATAGAGGGGATCTTCAAAATCTCTGTGATCCGCTCGGACAGGCAGCTGTCCTATGAAGAGGCGGAGCTCTGCATTAAGGACCACTACAAGGGATCGGCAGGAGCCCTTCGTTTCGATACCCTGGAGGACTGCATAGCTGTGGCTTACCACTTCTCCAGGATCCATCGGAAGTCTCGGCTGCAGGAGGACTGTTTTTATGACCGGCTGGATGAGGAGAGCTCCCCAGGTAACAGGGGGTCCCATCAGATGATAGAGGAGTTAATGATCATGTTCAACAGTTTCGTGGCAGAGTTCCTCACTAACCAGGAGGACACCAGAAATGTCACTCCTCTCCGGTGTCAGTGTGAGCCAAGCCCTCAACAGATATTGCATATGAAAAACAAGTTCAGCCACATCCTTCCTTTGTCCATCCATCTCTCACACCACCTGGGAGAGGTGCCTCCTGGCGAAGCCTCCTCTAAAAACGTGGAGTTCAGCCTCCTGGTCCCCATCTGGGAGCACCTGCAGTCAGCTGCTAATGTCCGTGACTTCCAGAAGATGCTGGACCTTATTGTTACCGATGACATCCACCCAAAGTTGGCACCGGTGGCCCTGGAGTTCAGGAGGCTGCTCAGCCGCTCCTATTTCAGCCGCTCCAACTCCACTGTCCAGTCAAAAGCAGGCCATTACTCCCTGCACGTTGACTCATACACCTGGGCTTCCTCTCCCATCCGCCGATACGTGGATGTTGTGGTCCAGAGGCACCTTCACTCTGTGCTCCGCAAGAAGCCCATCATCTATTCTGCAGATGACATTGAATTTCTCTGTCACGAGTTCAACAGGAAGAATTCTCAGGCACTGATGTATGAGAAGAGAGCCCGCTGCCTGCAGATGGCCACCCAGCTGAAGGGCCAAGTCCTGCAGAAGATCGCCTTTGTAGTGGATATCGAGGGGATGATCAAGTATTTCAAAGCCCTGTTCCCACTGAACAATGAGAGTCTTCCAGACCCCCAGATAATTAACTACAGGTCTCTTCAGCTGATAGAGCAACCCGTGTTCATCCAGCAGCGGAACAGCATCAGGCTGACGTGGAAGAGGAGGGTGTACTCTGCAGAGACGATGAAGGAGCACGCTTTGCAGGAGGGACCTCTCCGTGACCGCAGCATCACCTTCTTCGGCACCAAGACTTGGCAAGACGTGCTGGCAGCCATCAGGAGTGAGAAGTTTGAGGCCGCAGCCTCGCTCCTTCAGAACAGCAACGAGCTGTACCATCGGTACGTGGGCTGGGTGAGGAAGAGCCAGTGCTCACACTACATGGAGCTGTCCCTGGAGCTGAGCGCCGGCGACGCGCTGCAGTTCCAGCTCACCACCGACGTCTGCCGGGGCTTCCTGGTGCCCTTCGTGCAGCTGTGGTGCGTGACGCCGGGTTTCGATGTCTGCCTGCAGCACACGGAGAAGCCTATCGATTGCTTCTCTGCCTACGCCACCCTGCCATCCAAAGACAAGTACAAGAACGCAGGGGAGTATAACAAGGTGTGGATGCCCATGAGCGCGATGGAGTCTGCGTCGTGTGCCGTGGCTGAGAACGACTCCATCGTCCTCCACGACGTCAAGATCACCTGGGCACAGCAAAGGACGAGCAAAGGACAGCTGCAGGGGAGTTTCCCCCTTGACAAGAAGTTTTTGGATGAGTGCTCCATTGAAGTGGACTTCAACCACTGCTACTTGTGCATTCGCTTAGGTGGGCTGAAGCTTGGGGCGCCTCAGAGCGATGAGGAATGCCTTAGCCACGGCCTCCAGAACCTGACTTTTTCTAACAAGGGCAGATCAGAAAGCAAAGTTGTGGTTGATCCTGATACCTACACCTGGGTGGCTCACGGGGTCACTGAAGAGTTCAGCGATGACGAGAAGTCAGACAGGACGAGTGTACAGACGATGAACTTCTACATCCACTACATGTCTATGGAGAACATCCCTGTGGAAATCTCCCAGGCTTCTGCCAGGTTCACGGTGGAGCTCATACCAAAGATGCTGCCAGATGTGTAAGTGTGCTTAGCAGTTGTGCTCTGGGTGACCTGCCCGTGCAGAGCAGCAGCTTCCCATGGGACTCAGTTGCTGCACACAAAGGGCTTTGCTCATGGGTGCAGCTGATCTCCTAAAAAATCTCTTTACCCAGCTCCACCTGGCCGTGCTGCTGGGCTGCTGATATTTGCTGGGGGTGGCAGCATTTCCCAGATCTGTTCTCCAGATGCTCTTCTGGTTGCCCTTGAGAATGGGGAGATGGGGGAAGGTGCCATGCTGAAATTTCCTTGGACATCTGTTTCTTATGTTACTAGATTGCTCCAGCATGTGTCATAGACAGCAGTGTGAAGCACTGGATCAGGGTTTGCTTAGCAGAACTGCTCCCTGATTTCCCAGTCGCTCCCCTTTTGTTGTTGCTGTGAGGCAAGACCTGCTCTTGTTCAAGCAGAGCTGCTGTCTAGTTTGCCCTTCTGCAGAAGAGCAGAGTAGGAGTTCTTTTGGTTTAAGCTCTATGTGGAAGGAGGTAAGGAAACACCGAAGGGGAGAGAAGGAATGGACAAGGCAGTTGTACGAAGCTGTGTTGGGATTGTCCCTATTTTATGCTAGATTCCATTCATCCTCATTTTCCCTCTCTTGTCAGGCGGAAAGAAAAGGCGATTTGGAGGCTGAGGTATGCCTCTGAGCTTGCTAAAAGCATCGCCCTCGGCCACGAGCCTCCCAAAAAAGGTGGGTGCAGATATTCACCTCTCTTACCTTGCGGTGCCCTGGCAGCTTCTGGGGGTCCTTGCCCTAAGGGTTACATTCCTAGACCAGGGGGTTCTCCTGCAAGGTGAGGAGAGGTGCTGGTGGCCTGGCAGAGCGGAGGTAACGTGGGATGCCCTGCTGGAGAGGGGCACAGATGTAGTCTGTGTAGATCCAGTGCCTGAAGGGAGCTTATAAGCAGGAGGGGATTCAACTTTTTAAAAGGGCAGATAATGGCAGGACAAGGGGGATGGATTAAAGCTAAAGGAAGGAAGGGTTAGATTAGATATTAGGGGGAAGTTTTTTACAGAGAGAGTGGTGAGGGGCTGGAAGGGGCTGCCCAGAGAGGGGGTGGGTGCCCCGTGTCTGGGGGTGTTCAAGGCCAGGTTGGCTGGGGCCCTGGGCAACCTTGTGTAGCTCCAGGCCTGGAGGTTGGTGGCCCTGCCTGTGGCAGGGGGTTGGAGCTCTATGATCCTTGGGGTCCCTTCCAACCCAGACCAGTCTATGATTCTATGATGTTTTAATCCCTGGGAGTCGCAGAGAAGGCTCATGGGCAGAACATCTCAGCATAGCACAAAGACTACTTTTAGGTGGTCTGGTAAACGGGCCATGATTGCTTGATACCCACTGCACCCTCGTGTGAATTACTTGTGTGCTGCCCTCAGAAACTTCCCTCACACTTGCTCTCCTGGCTCTTTGCAGTGGCAGTGACATCGTCCAAATTCCTGCAGCAAAAATCCTTCGATCTCCCTGGCAGCCACAGGAAGCTCAACGACAGTCAGAACCATGCTATCCTCAGTGCTCTGAGAAAACCCTTCACACTCATCCAAGGCCCACCAGGTAAGGCTTGGGGGGCGATGGGGCAGCATGAATACATGCCTACTTTGTTATGAAAGGCAGTTTAGAGCTAATCTGTTGCTTGGTAAGACCAGAGAAGGCAGCATGCGTTGGCATCAACCACAGCTGTTCAAGGAAGTCCCCTCCATTCTTGATTTTATTTCATGGCTGATAATACAGATGCTGCTCTAGAGCATGGGGTTTGTGGTTAAGGTGTGCTCAGCAACCTCCTTGCTTTTCTTAGGGACAGGGAAAACGGTTGTTGGAACTCACATTGTCTACTGGTTCAATAAGCTGAATGAGGTCAGCAAGGAGAACAGCTCTGAGAGGGAGCAAACACCATCCTCTGAAGAAGAAAAGCCCAAGGGGAGAAAGTGCATCTTGTACTGTGGCCCGTCCAACAAGTCTGTTGATGTTGTTGCTGGTAACTATCGATTTTAAGACCCTGAAGTGGCTCTTACTGGTGGGAGGGAGGACATGTGGCGTGAGCAGGAGGCTAGTAGACAGGAGGGGCAGAAAGCATGGCTGGTCCTTGCAGAAGACCCCTCCCTCACTGCAGGGTGAGGACCAGTGAAGTTGGAGTTGGTGAGCGAGGCGGAGGGAAAGGAGGCGAGTGCACGTCAAACGCTGGGCACCTCACAGGCCATGAGCTTTCTCATCATCACTGGTGCCTGGTGCTGTCTGAGCAGACCTGTTCTCCATCCCTAGAGATGCTGATGAAGATGAAGAACCTGAAACCACTGAGGGTTTACGGGGAGGCCATCGAGACGATGGAATACCCGTACCCGGGGAGCAACCGGCACCTCTACCGCAAAGCCTTGCGGGACGCGAAACCCAAGCGTGAGCTCAGGTAGGACCACATGGCCCCCCAGGCTCTGAGGGTGTTGGGAGCAATGTTTTCTGCACCAGTGAAGCTGAACAAGCTGGAGAAAACGTGGGTTTGACTCCACTACTGTGGAGCAGCACTATTAACCTGCTTTGGAATGAATTTTTTCAAGTGAAGGTGTAGAGCCTCATGTAGCAGCTAGTCAGGAGACTCGGGTTGTTGAGAAGGTCCTAGATGTTTTCATCTCTCTTTTGAACAGCTCCAAAAGTCTCTGGCTTCATTCCTGCTTGCACCCACTAAGGAAAAGTGGTGGTATTTTGTTTCCTCAGGGGTGAACTGTGGGTCAGGTCTATAAAGATGGAACAGTCTGGCTGTGGCAGCTTTAGCTAATGGGGGTTCTCCACATAGGCAGAGGTGGTCTGCTTCACTGTAGAAGAGATCTCTTGAGTCTGGGGGGGGGGGAAATATTTATATATTGACTCTTTCCTCAGTGACATTATCCTGCATCATCGCATCCGGCGGCCACCCAGCCCTTACTGGCGAGAGATCTGTAACTTCGACACTCGGGTGAAGAAAGGAGAGCAGATAACAGAAGAAGAAATAAGGAAGTGAGTAGAAAGAGACCCTGGGGACAGCTGGCTTTGGACTTGTGCCACCTCTGAAGCACTGCCCGAAGGAGCGGAGCGCAGTGCAGCAGTCTCCTCCCCCTGTGAGGAGAGGTTTGGGCAATACTTGCCAGCTCTCAGCTGACACAAGCTGCTAGACTGCATGAGAGGTCCTGGCTCCTGCAAGCCAAGGGACTAGGTGATAAGGGACTATTCATCAAGACAGATGAATAAACTGTGTGATTGGAATGATGATAAAAAGTGATTAGCCTGAGGTTAGTGGTACAGTGAAGAGCCTCAGCATCACTTCTGCTCAGGTGCTGTTGTCCACCTAGACCAAAAATCATATTATGTATGGTGACACATCTTCCACCCTGAGCCCCTGTCCTGTTGAGTCCAGGACGTTTCCTTCAGGGTCCATCCAAAGCCCTTGTCTGGGAATACGGGCGCATGCTAAGGAAGGGGGATGGAGCCATAATCATTTGGGAAAGGATATCCTCTGCCTGGTTCCTGCATGAGGAACCTGGAGATGTTTCCCTTGTGTATAACCTGGTGTCTTCTGCATCAACCACCAGGTACAAAGTTCAGTTGTCAGCGGCTCGTACATACGAACTGACCCGCCACGATGTCATCCTGTGCACATGCTCTGCTGCAGCTGCCAACTCCCTGGAGCAGCTCAATGTCAAGCAGATAATCATTGATGAGTGTTCCATGTCCTCAGAGCCCGAGACCCTCATCCCCTTGGTCACCCACCGCTACGCTGAGAAGGTGAGTCTCCTCCAAAGACGTGTTTCTAGGATGCTGTGTTTCTCAGGACTCTTGAACCTCTCTGTGTGTGTTCCACTCCTTACCATGCTGCTCTTCCAAGTTTCACTGAGTTTTAACCTTGTTCTTGGTAGCATCTATGATGGTGTGTCAGTGTTTCAGCCTTCAGGGAGTTGTTTCCTTTGAGGTATAAGTCTACTAACTATAAGTTAGTTAGGCACATAAGTGTTCTCCGTGGATGCATGATCTGTGCATCACCTGTTCCTATCACATAAAGCAGAGGCAGAAGACCTGCTGTAAACCTGAAAGCTGTGGTGGTGAACTATCACACCTCCTCACCTCTTTGAGTATCACACTGTCCCCTCTAAACTTGCTCTTGGCTTTCTGCAAGAGAAGAGTAGGTCGTGTGGCTGTATTTTTTGGTGCTTCTTCTCCAGGGTGGGTATTGTTACCACCAAAAAATGTGCTGACTCAAGTAAAAAGTATTAATGTGACAAGAAGAATAAAGCAGATCTCAGTAGACAACTGCATGATGTCTTTTTGCTGTCAGGTGGGAACGAGGCTCCATGTTATCAGGATCTTTACATAATCCCCAGCATGGTCTTGGATTGAGGCTGTGGTAGCTGTGACATGATATAGAAGTAACAACGAATGCCTTTGCACAACCAGCCTTTCAAAGAGTTGATTGCCTTCACCAGTGTCACCATCCCCAGAGCTGAGGTGTCCACTCTTTGTTCCAGGTTGTTTTGCTTGGGGATCATAAACAGCTGCGGCCTGTGGTCAACAACGACTTCTGCAAGAGCCTTGGCATGGAGACCTCTCTCTTTGAGCGCTACCAGAACCAGGCGTGGATGCTGGACACACAGTACCGCATGGTGAGGCCTTCCTCCAGTGGGTTGTCTTTTCTCCAGTACAGAAAATGCTGCTGTTGGAGTTTGCCTCAAGCCACTGAGAAACAGATACTCCCCACTAGCACTTTGCCTTCCTAGAGTAAAAAGTAACATGCTCGCCCAGTGCCAGCTACAGCCCGACAGCATTGCAGGTGAAACCTGCCCCAGAAAGATGCTGCAGGGGGAGAATGTCCTTGGGTTTTGTTCATCTTGGTTTCTCCTCTTCTCTCTTCCAGCACAAAAGCATTTGCAAGTTCCCATCCCAAGAGTTTTATGAGAAGCGGCTGAAAACGTGTCCCCAGCTGCTCCGTAAACCCAGCGTCTTCTACCACAAAGACAACAGCTGCTGCCCTGTCATCTTCGGGCACGTGGAGGGGAAGGAGCAGACCCTCATGATTTCTACTGAAGAAGGGAATGAGAACTCCAAAGCTAACCTAGAAGAAGTGGAGCAGGCGGTGAGGAGGGTCCCGGGGAATTGCTGGAGATGGAAAAGGGAGGGGGGGTGTTCTGGGTGACTCTGGGGTGATGGGGGGATGATGAGTAGTGATACAGGATAAAAATCAGTGGGGTGCAATGTCTGTCTGGTGCCTTCTCGGGTCTGGAGCACGGCATGGTGACCCTGGCCAGAGGTAGCTGTAGGGAAGTGGGACCCAGAGCAGGGAGAGCAGCACAGCCAGGCACCATCGCCGCCTTGGGGACAGGGTGCTGGTGGGCCAGTTTGCTCTGGCCACTGCGCCCAGGTGAGCAGGACCCTGATCTCCCCAGGTGAGGATAGCGAAGCAGCTGACACTAGATGGCACCATCCAGCCAGAGAGCATCGCCATCCTGAGCCCCTACAACGCCCAGGTGTCCGAGATCAGCAAGAGCCTCCAGAAGGAGGGCATCCGTGGGGTGACCGTCTGCACCATCATGAAGAGTCAAGGTGAGACCGGTTGGTTCTGTCCTCTCCTCCCTTCCCGAGGACTGAAGCAGCTTCTCACAGAGATAGTCGTTGAGCAAATCCTACACCAGTGTCACTTCAGCCTTGGAGGAAGCATCCCTGGGCCAGATTTCTGGGTGATCTGTCATTTTAATGAATCCTTTGGAAACCTGTGGAGTGCCCAGGCAGGGTGAGGCTGGTGAAGACAGGAAGGTGGGGGATGTCTGGAGGGGGTGTTGAAGAACTGCTGTAGCACAAGCTCTTTGGAGACCGGTGACCAGGGGTCCGGTGGCTTCCAAAGCTCGTCTGACCCAAACGGTAGCTGTGGTTTTGTGGGTGCTGCTGTAGGGAAATGAGGGTCTTGTGGGATACAGGGGAGGCCAGACACTTCCCTAAAAGAACCCTGTTTCGATTCTGTTTTCTAGGAAGCGAGTGGAGATACGTGATCCTGTCGGCCGTGCGCTCCTGCCCCCGCGCAGAGGTTGATAGGAAGCCCACAAAGAGCTGGCAGAAGAAGTACCTGGGCTTTGTTACTGACCCAAACCAGGTCAATGTTGGCATCACACGAGCTCGGGAAGGGCTCTGCATTTTAGGTGGGTCTCCTGGGAGTGTATCCAGATCTGCAGGGTAATGGGGTGCTTACATAAAGGGATGGAGATCTAAACTAGTGCGACTGATAACCTTGCTTTATCCTGCTGCCCTTTAGGCTGTCTGTGGGTTTGAAACTGGGCTGCTGGGCAGTGTGAAGGAGAGGTTGTGTGTGGCTCGTGTGCGGTGTGCATAATTAGTTCTTCTCACTCTCTGATTGGGACCAGGTTGTTTCCATCACTTGCATGCTAGAGCTCACTCTCCTAACAGAACTTGGCTGCTTATTTCCCTCCTCATCACGCAGGCTTAGGCTGGGCTGTGTAGGGAAGCTGCTTGCAGATACGACAGCACTGCAAAGGGAGCTGGGGCTTCACAGAGCTCTGGCTGGAGGAAATGTCCCCTCGAGTTACCCAGCACCCTTATGCTAGATATGCTAAACCGTCTGTGATGGTCTCATCCAAACCTCTTCTGGCCACTAACCCCCTGTCCCCATCCCTGTGCCAACAGGGAACCGGTACCTCCTGGAGTGCAACCCTTTGTGGAGGAGACTGCTTCAGCATTACAGACAGCACAACAGCTGCACGGCAGCCCAGGGGATTGCTATCAGGAAGATAACGGCCTTGCAGGGCTCAGGACATACCTCGATGAGCTCGTCCCTCTCTACCTGAACTGCGTGACGTGTGCCTTGGGAAGAACGCAATCTCTCCACTATTTAAGGACCTACGGAGCCAAATGCAGTGGGGGAGCCAGGACCTTCCCCTGCACAGTGACAGCTCAGCTTCAGAGCACGCTTTGGCACCTTGGGGGTTGTTTTTTCCTTAATCAGTTCAGCCTTGGCCAGGACCTTTCAGCTCTAGCAAACCAAAAAGCGTTGGAAATGAATGGATGGGTGTGAGACTTTCTTGATGATGATGATGATGATACTATTTTTTTAACTGGTAAGATGCTCAGCAGAGCCCCCATCCTCTCTGCCAGTGCAGCTGCATTTTGGGGACCAAATAACTGTCCATTCATGGAGGGCAGAAGGACTGCAGGCAAACGGAGCCGCGCTGCCGTTTGCCACAGAGGACCAAAGCTTCTGAGTGCCACCACTCATTTTACAACCAAGGCCAGGGGATTTTTTAAGGCCTCTCAAAGCAGGAAAAACAAGTTTTGTTGTTTTGGTTTCTGTTGTTTTCTTTATCCATGAAAGAAGAAAGCAAAGAATGAACCGTGTACCGCTCTTTGTCTAGCCAAAAAGCTGTTCTCTGAGCATGTAAATATCACAGAGCCAAGGCCAAGTCCATTTTGTAAATAGATTTACTTATTCTTCCTACAATCTTTGTGTAACGATGGTTGGCCTCACCAGTATGAAGTTAATGAAAACCAAGGACCATTCCTACCAGGAAATGTTGGAATTTATAAGCGTATTTCGAACGGTTCCGAGTTTTATTTGAAACCTCCTTGAAGAGCCCCACCCCCACCTCTTTCCTACCCCATATTTTTTTAAGCTGCTTCTAATTTATTAACTTTTACCTCTGTGAATTTGTTCCACAGTCTTACGGCCTGAGTTTTTAGAGCAGTGATGGAGACTGGCTAAACGTACCGCAGGGTCTATGTGTAGAATGTATTTTTTTATTTCAAGTAGCCAAACTGCTGTGAACTGGAAGCTGAGATTCAGGAGGGAAGGCTGCTTTTGCCCAAGAAGGTATGGCTGATGCAGATGCGTAGCGGGTGAAGCGGTGCTCTCTGCTGAATCGTGGAGCTTCTCCTTGAAGCATGATGCTTTTTGAGGGAGGGGGGTGACTTTTTATCTCATTTCAATTCTGAATGTATGAAGTGCCTGCCTCAGCTCTCCCCAGGACCACACGCTCGGCCGACTCTAGATGCTCATGTGGGATGGAGCCAAGATGCAATCACGGTGGATTTTGCACCAAGTATATACTGTGCTGGGACATGAGTCCTCCTTGGGATAAGCAAGGGGTCCCTGGGACTTCACAGCACTATGGCAGGGATGGATTCTGTCCTCCGTTTGCGGCCGCCAAATGCAGCGTGTGGCTTTCTCAGTGTGGAGGAATGTGCAATAAGAAAGCCTTGTGTCTGGAGAAGTCCTTATTTAATGCTGTGTTTCTTCTCATGACTGTATTAGACTTGACTCAAGAACCTATGGAGAGAAGGTTTGTTTTCTCTTCCTTATTCCTGCACTTCTGCATCTGGTGGGTTCAATCTGTGCACTAGGGGCCACCCAGGCTTGTTCTTGTCTTACTGAAGCATAATAATGGACATATGGCTGGTGATTCCCTGAGGGACCAAAGCCCATAGGAAGAACTTCCTGCGGCTTCTAAAGATGCTTGATAAAAGCTGATAAGATGTCAAGTTCCTTGTTCCTCTTTGAAGCCATCCCGGATGGGATCTTAAAAGTTCTTGGGCACCAGCCTGCTTTTGCAAACATGATTGCAGTTCCAAAGTCAGTTTGGAGGGGAATCATTTTGTGGAGCACTGAAATGCAGTGATGATGTGGAGGATTCCAAGATGCTGGAGTTGTTGGGAGAAGGGCTTTAGCATGGTGCCAGCATCGTCCTAACAAAGTCACCTTGGTCCATTTAGAACCAGCGGGTCTCGTGTTTGTGATACGATGCAAGTGAAGAGTCTCTCTTGTTGATTTGATTTTATTTGCTGGTTATTTCATTGCCTGTGACACAAATGAGGAGACTCATCCCAAGCAGAGCAGCTTAGTCCAGTGCTTTTGTGGGGGGTTTGGCCATCTGTTTGTGTAGACCAAGAGAGAGACTCCACAAGACAGCTCCTTCCTCAGTGGGGAAAAAATGTTGAGCCCTCCTTCTTGGAGGGTAAAGCCTAGCCTGAAATGCCTTGCTTGGTCACCTCTGTGTTGCAAAGACAATATACATTTATTTTCCTTTTAGTTTTTCATCTTCAGATGCATTTTGTAACTGGTGTTTAGAGGATGCTGCCCTAGACCCATCCAAGCAGCAGTAACAGCCAGGCTGGACTCTTGGGCTGTTTGGGCTGTGAGCTGTGTTTGTACCTGTCGAGTTGGGCATGTGGCTGCAATAGTCAGGGATCGCAGAAAGTGCAATTAATCAAACTTTTTATAGACTGTTAGTGACAGCTGGATATCATGTTCTTGTCCTTCCTTAATGCTCATGGTTAGAGAGAATCATCAAAATTAATAGAGGGGGAAAAAAGGTTCCAAGTAGTCTGGTTTCATTTGCACATAGAGCTTTGAATTCCCTGTTGAAGGAATTTTATGTTCAAGCACATATTCTTCAAATGCTTACAAAAAAAAAAAAGAAACCAAAACCACCAAACCATTGGTAATTCCAGGAGGAAACAGCATGGTGCACAGGGTGTGTCTGTCCCATCACGGGCTCCACGCTTTTCCAAGGTTGGTGCAGGACACAAATGTCTGTCCATCCAAGGGGATAACTTCATTTCCTTGGCACTAGCTAGAGCTTGAGCCCAAGGTGAACACCAGGAACCCGGTGTGCCAGGCGTCAGCCCATGATGCTCTGTGTGGGTGCAGCCATCGCCCTGCATCCCGCTCGGGCTGGTGGTGAAAGGATGGACATCCAGAAGTAGGAAACCTCTCCTTGGCTCCAGCTGCCAAAGGAGAAGCCACTGGGCTGGGGTTTTTTTTTGGACAGATTTCTGTAGGACGATCAATTTACTGCAATAAATAGTTGGTTTGTTGGGTGGGGTTTTTTTAATGGGAATGAAATGTTAAGTGTCATGAAGTGTAAATTATGGAACTTTCAGTGTGGCAGGTTTTTATCTTTTGTATGTCTGTGACTTGCAGCAAACCTCAAATCTTGTTTTGGATACAAATATTTTTACCTGCTTCTACTGTTTCTAAGAATGAACCTCAACATTCCTTTTTGTTTGTTTGTTTTTTGATATTTAAGCCATAATTGTAAAAATGATTTGGATTTAAAGAATAAATTTTCTTACTGAAGGGGTCTGGTTATGTGATGGTTTGACTGTGTGGGTGGGGAGCTGAACCAAGTGGTAAAATAAGTGGTAGTTGGGCTGGACCTAAAATAAAAGAGAATTAACAGGGCAGAAAAGATTGTGCTCTGCATACTGCTCATGTGGATGTACTGCCCTTCCCTGTTTGTTGGATGGGGGGGCTCAAGAGGGGGAATTGGAGGGGTTTTGCTGGGTTTTGTTGGGTTTTTGCTAGCATTTGTTGGGGCTTTGTTGTTTTTTTTAATCAGTGATCTTTGTAAGATGGGGGAGGGGAGCATGAAATCACAGTTAAGTAACTCTACACAGGGTGTAGAGGGTAAGAGGAACCAGAGATGGAGGTAAGGTGGGGGGAGTGATCTGAAGAGCTTAGGATTCAGTTCAGGGGTTTTGGAGGAAGGGTGAAAATCACTTGGGGTTAAAAAAAAACCCAAACCAACATAATCACAGGAAGCTGGCACTTGGCATCTTTGGGGGGCTGGAGAGCACTGGATGATGGAGATGATCCTGTCTTCTGTGCTTTGCATCTGAGGTGTCCCGTGAGTCTGGCTGCTGCTAGCTGCTCCCTCCACCCCCCATGAGTGGGGAGTGAGTGTCCAGTCCTGAGTGCTGCCTAAGGGTGTTATTCAGGCTGTGTCGCTGTCAACCTGGCAAGATTTGGGGAAGGCACTTGCTTAAAAGAGAATGAGTTAATAAATATCTGAAGGGTGGGACACAGTGGGGCATGGCCAGCCTCTTCTCAGTGTCTGTGGGGACAGGACAAGGGGCAATGGCTGCAAGATGGAGCACAGGGAGTTCTGCACCAATATGCAGAAGAACTTCTTCATGGTGAGGGTGAGGGAGCCCTGGGACAGGCTGCCCAGGGGGTGTGGAGTCTCCTTCTCTGGAGAGATTCCAGCCCTGTCTGGACGCCGACCTGTGTGACCTGTCGTAGGGACCCTGGGGTTGGACTGATGAGCTCTGGAGGCCCCTTCCCACCCCTACGATGCTGTGATTCTGTTCAGACTTAGGCAAAATATTTAAAAACACAGTTTTCCTTAAATTTTTTTTTTTTAATCAATCTTTTTCAAAGGGATTAAATGAGAACTATGTTCTTATATGCCACCAAATCCTGGTCTGCTTTTGACCACACCTTCAATGGCATTAGGTCTTGTCGTTAAGGTAATGATGTCCTGCCATTTGCTACAGATAAAGAAATCAGTGTGAGGTCTTTTAATTTTGAACCTGTATGATCTGCCAGGCTCCAGGTCCAGGACTAAGCATGTGTTGGAGTTGATGACCCGAAACCTGTTATATGTGTCCTCTCTCGGAGCATTTGGCTGTAGCAACAAGAAGAGCTCACATTGTTCAGGGGGCTCTTGATTTTCAGTAAACCACGCCAGCCTGGCCCAGTAACTGTCTGCAAATGACTGCCTGCGATCAAAAATCAGAGGCACCTTCATGGAGATGGTAAGCTTAATTTCAGGGGCTGTAATGCCTCTCAGATCTGCGTGCGACACTAAATGGTGCTTGACATAGAGCCCTCCTGGCACTTCCAAGGAGAAGAGTTTCTCCATAAACTCACAGAGCTTGGCCACTCTCTGAGTGATGAAGTGCCAACGGGAGAGGAAAGTTGTCATGTCCCAGGTCTCTGTGTAGTGCCTCAGCTCTGCCCTGCCCTGACACAGTTGTTCCCACAGCTCGGTTAGCAGTGTCAGCTGGATTTCAACCTGGGTTTTTGCCACCTTCTTCATCTTCTGGAACTGGCAGAGGTCTATGATTTCCAAGATGTCAGGACAATACATCTCGTTGTTATGGTTCCTCATGTTACAGCGTTTGGGCTCCACCTCCAAGTAAAAGGTGCACTTCTTCATAAGCTCAATTTTGTTGTGGTGGTGCTGGAGGTGCTGGGGGCTCAGCTCAGACTGCAGGAACTGCAGAATGAGGTTCTTCCTTTCCAAGTACTGGTTCCTCCTGGCATTGTCTTGCTCTTCGCTGAACACAGTGGTCTCTGAACTGGTTTCAAATCCATTCAAAGTCACAGCCATGATCCCAGAGCTCAGCTGCTGTGTAAGAAAGCAGTGATGATAACATTAAGAACCAAAGGAAAAGCATCTGTGAGGGAGCATAATCATGGCTGTGACCTTTCTAAGTATAAAGCTTAGCTTAGAATTGTATAGATGGGAAAAAACTGTTAATTAGCTGCAGTTCCAGAGGAATTTTCCTTTATAGTTCTGTGGTTTCTAATGTTTTGTATAGTCTACTCTTACATGCTCCAACCATCTGGTCTAGAAAAGAAGACTCAGGGGGGACCTTATTAATGGTTATCAATATCTGAAGGGTGGGACGCAGGGGGAAATGGCCAGCCCCTTCTCAGTGTCTGTGGGGACAGGACAAGGGGCAATGGCTGCAAGTCAGAGCAGAGGAAGTTCCCCAGCACCATGGGGAAGAACTTTTCCCCAGTGAGGGTGAGGGAGCCCTGGGACAGGCTGCCCAGGGGGTGTGGAGTCTCCATCTCTGGAGAGATTCCAGCCCCTGTGCAATATGAGCTGGGGAGCTGCTTTGGCAGGGGGCTGGACCCCATGGGCTCTGGAGGGCCCTTCCCACCCCTGGGATTCTGCGATTCTGCTCCCTGTCCCCCCACCCCATTCCTAAGAGGTTCTACCTCCACTTAATAGATTCACTGTCAGGAATTATTCTCTGATACACTCTGCCAAAATGTCTCCCTATCTTATTATCTTCTGTTTCATTCCAATTAGATGCCTTTGTATTCCTGTAAGCAATTTCTTTCAATTCTTCTACATCTCCGGAGATGTCTATTTTTCTCTCTCTTTGTAATCTGCCAGGCTGTCGAGGTTTGAGACCCATCTTCTAAGCCAATTTCTACTGGTGCATAATCACCTTGGTGATTCAAATTAACCCTCTGACCCCCAGGCGAGCTGGTGTGCAGCAGGCAGAGCCACGCAATACGCTGAGTGCTGCCTTCAAGAGCAGCTCTAACGTTTTCCCTTGCACCTCTACCTTCCTTCAACAGCAGACTGACATCTGTAACCTGACAATGTTTTCAGCAACGTGCTGCTTTCCCTTTCTTTGGTTTTCATTTCCATCATCACCTCGACCCATGGTGACTGCTTGTTTTCTCGTGGCACAACTCTCTTCTCCCACAAGCAACGTACAGGAAGAGAATGAAACACATATGAAGCACCCAGGAACAGGTCATGGTTTGCTGGTAAGAAGGTGGTGAGGTAACAGGCCTTTGCAATGTCATATCTGCCCTCTGTCTTAGCTCTTTCATTCACTGACAAAGCCGTGCCCTGCTTGGTGGTGCCTGCTGAGCTGAAATGGAAGGTGTTTCTCTCCTGTGCTCACCCAATTTATGTCTCATAAACAGAAATTAACTATATAAATACCCATATCCCTGTTGTCAGTGATGCTGTAATGAGAACCCAGCTTGACATGGGAAAACGAAACCCCATGCCTTTCACAAGCTGAGCATCTTTGATTTGGAAAAGAAGTAGAGAACCCTGCAAAGCCCCCATCCTGTGTTCCCAGTCAGCCCATGATGACGTGCCCCAGCAACAGGCAACTCCCCTCGCTCTACATAATTTTCTGGGTTTAATTATTCAAGTTCTTGTAGTCCCTAACTGGGATAATTCTTCCATGTCTCGTAGAAGCTGGGTGGTGAGATCTAGTTGACAAAGCTATTTTTCTTAGCTTCATTTTCCTGAAATACATACCAGAACTAATAATACTGCCTGGTAGGAACTGCCTTTGTAAACCTTTCAGACGTCTGGCCCCTCGCTGCACTGCAATTTATACTAATTCACTCATTCACAGCAGATTTTTTTTCTGAGAGCTGTCAACTTCAAAAAACAAGCTGTATTTCCTTTTCACTCTGTGGTTTTTTTTCTTGCCTCCAAAAGAAAAAAAAGCAAGAAATGCCACCCTAAGGCAAAGCAGTGCCAGTTCCTGGCATCCCCGTATGGAGCGCGACAGGGACGGCACACGCACCAGGTTATGTTACCCTGCTTTCGCAGTGGTTTGGCTCTCCAGAGCAGTCTGTTTGCCCACAGACAGAGCTGTGATTGTGCTTGTTTTCCCTTTCTGTTTTTATATCCCTTTTTGCCTTGCCAGAGATGCTGTATTGCCTGTACCGCTGCTGTGTTTGCAGCCTGGGAGGCTGCAGTTGCACACCCGCAGGCTGCATGGTTCACCCAAGCCAGGGCTTGAGGAGGTGGAAGGGGGCACCCACAGAAGCTGGGGGCAGCCCAAAGCCTTCCTCATGGCTCAAACGCAGCCCCTCACCCCAGAGCTGTCAGGGACTGGGGTACAAACCTCATGGTGAAGGCCATTCCCAGGAAGGCCCCAGCCTGCCTTACATCGGGCCCAGACCCTCCTTGCCAGCCCCTGGGCAGCTCCATCCAGTGGCCCCTGCCTGGGACTGTCCCTGCCTGCCCTCCCCACCACCCAGGCCTGGGGAGCCACAGGCAAACTGCCCAGGGACGGGGCTCCAGCACCTTGGGCAGACGTGGCTGCTGGTCCCTCTCCCTGCAGTTGGAGTCCACCCCCGGGTCCGAGCCCCTGGCACCCACCAACTCCTCCCTCAGGCCCCTGCTTTTTGCTCTTGGTGACAGTGGTTTGTGGGGACATACCCCAGGTGTCTGTAGGGCCATCAGCCCCCAAATCCTTCTTGATATATCTCAGTAACACAGTCCCCAGCTGCCCCCATTTGCCCTCCAGTCCCTAGGGCAACGCGGTACCTTGAGTCCCTGGGTGTCTGGTGACAGCCGGCCAGCCCTGAGGGGAAGGTGATCGGCTGGGTGAGGAGAGCAGCGTGGCTGCCTGCTCCTCTGCCTTCCTACTGAGCTGTGTCTGCCCTCCCACTGAGAGGGTGACTCCAGGGTGCTTCCAGGGAGCCAGCACACAATGCCTGGCTGCTGTCATCACAGTGAGGAGTATCCCTGGGTGCTGGGCATGGGGCGAGGGGTCAGCACCAGCCTTGGGCTGGGGGTTGGGTGCTTCGAGGTGTGAGAAGGGTCTGTCCCCAGGGCTGTACCCAGGCACAATCACAGGATTGTAGGGGTTGGAAGGGCCCTCCAGAGCCCATGGGGTCCAGCCCCCTGCCAAAGCAGCTCCCCAGCTCATATTGCACAGGGGCTGGAATCTCTCCAGAGATGGAGACTCCACACCCCCTGGGCAGCCTGTCCCAGGGCTCCCTCACTGGGAAGAAGTTCTTCCACATACTGGAGTGGAACTTCCTATGCTCTAGTGTGAGGCATGTTGTGGGGTGGCAGGATTCCCACATTCCAAGGGTGAATCCTGTTGTCTTTACACACCCCGATGCTTTGCAGGGAGACTGAGGCTGTTTCACACAGTGTCAGGAGTTTTATTAACTTAAACACACAATGTTTATTAAGGAGATGTGTTGGAATAGGATGTGAACTGCTCCATTAAGTACAGCAAACTTCCTTTTGGGTATTTTTCCTGCTCTGCTTTGCTGTGGGACCCAACTGGCCCATCCGTTGTTTGCCTGTGAGAAGAGACCGGCTCGTCTGGTTCAGGGTGTCAAGCTCAATCCCACACTCAGTGTGCTCATCAGCACACAGGACAGGCGTCCTGCATCTGAAGGTGCCTCCATACTCCCTGTGATTAAATCTCTGGGTCAGGGCTTAGCCTTAATGCTGTCTCGTACGCTTAGCTGGTCCACCTTTGCTAAGCCTTTTTAATTGAATGATAGGCAAGATCCATACCACCAGCCCTGAGCTTCTGCTTGAACATCAAGGGAGGAGGCAATCTGTCATTTTAAGAAATCAATGCGTCTTCTCAAGGCAGCCTGAGCTTACCATTTCATTTCACAGCTGCCAAGAGATTAACTATACAATTGTCAGGTGTGATTCTCCCAACAGACAAGGAAGATAACAAATATGAGTGAAAGAAGGTTGATAGCCTTGCTGGGAGGGGGTGGGGGGTGGCAGAGCTCAGTGTTGGGTAATAACGCTGAGTTTCTGCAGAAGATGAATGTTGATGCTTCATGGATCCAAATCCTGTCGCTCAGGCTGTGTGTGCTGGGCACTGGAGCTGCCCTTATCCCTTGGCCTTGGTGGTCTGAGGGTGTAAGGGCACAAGAGACATCCTGTGGGGTCCAGCCCACCTCTCCTCTCATTCCAGCCTCTGCCTGTGCCAGATGCCCAGGGAGGGGTTCAAAGCCAAGCGTGCACTGTGTCCATTCCCCTCAGCACCTTCCTATCCCAACAGAGCCCTGGGACAGGCTGCCCAGGGGGTGTGGAGTCTCCTTCTTGGAGAGATTCCAGACCCATCTGGACACTGACCTGTGCGACCTGTCCTAGGGACCCTGCTTTGGCAGGGGGTTGGACTTGATCTCTGGAGGTCCCTTCTGACCCCTATGACCTTGTGAATCTGAGTAATAGCTCTTGGTGGGGAGCACATCTGCCTTTGAGCTGGGGAGTTCTCGGGGCTATTCAGGGTGTTCCTGGACCCCAGGGCTGCCCTGAGAAGTGTAGAGGTAGAATATTAAGGTATTGCACACCTTAGCTGAGCTTCTCAGGCAGCAGAGGTGAAGTCCTGGGCTCAGCAAGCTCTGCTCATCCCCTGGGCAGGGTTAGGGGTGTCCCCTGAGCCCCTCCTGTGAGCAGCGTGTGCGTGTCCAGGTTCACTGCTGGAGTCGTGCAGAGACTTCTGCCCCGAGCTCCCTCATCCTTCTGACTGTCATAAACGCTGCCCTTCACCCCAAATCCAGCACAGGAAAACGGAACCCCTTTGGCTGCCCCTGTCCCAAAGAGCTGGCCAAGCTTCGGGTGTGACTTTGGGAATAGGAGCACGAACCTGCCCATGGTCCACAGCTGATCACAGAATCCCAGCCTGGTCTGGGTTGGGAGGGACCCCAAGGGTCACAGAGCTCCAACCCCCTGCCACAGGCAGGGCCACCAACCTCCAGGCCTGGAG
>VZTU01006755.1:0-19153 GCA_013400835.1 Zapornia atra
GCATTCATTGAGGGACATGGTACGTCACAGTTCGACAGAGCCCATGCCAGCCAGCCTAAGGCCGGACCCATCACTGACCAAGACTGAACCAATCAGTGACGATGGTAGCACCTCTGGGATAACATATTTAAGAAAAAAACCCCACAAACAAAACCACAAGGGGCAGCTTTATGTCACCAGAAAAAGGAATCATGGAATAACAGAATATCCTGAGTTGGAAGGGACCCATAAGGGTCATCAGGTCCAACTCCTGGATACACACAAGGCCAGGCGAGTCAGAGCATGGGACTGAGTGCGCTGTCCAGATGCTTCTTGAACTCAGTCAAGCTGAGTGCTGCGACCACTTCCCTGGGGATCCTGTTCCAGTGCTTGATCACACTCTCAGTGAAGAACTTCTTCCTAATATTCACCCTAAACCTCCCCTCTCTCAGCTTCATGCCATTCTCCCACGTTCTATCACTGGTAACCAGAGAGAGGAGATTGACGCTTGCCCCTTCACACACCCTTGTCAGGAAGCCATAGATGGCGGTGAGGTTTCCCCTCAGCCTTCTCTTCTCCAGGCTGTACAAACCAACAGACTTCTGCTCCTAAGACTTCCCCTACAGACCCTTCACCATCCTAATTGCCCTCCTCTGGGCACTCAAATATTTTTGTGACCCTCTTGTACTGTGGTGCCCAAAAGGGTACACAGTACTCAAGGTGAGGCCGCACCAGTGCAGTGTACAGTGGGACAATCACCTCCCTGGACCAGCTTGCAATGCTGTGCTTGATGAATCCCATGATACAGCTGGCCCTCCTGAATTCCTGGGCATTCTGCTGACTCATGCTTAACTTCTTGTTGACCAAGACCCCCAGATCCCTCTCAGCATGGCTGGTCTTCAGTATCTGATTCATCAGTCTATATGTGTAGCGAGGCTTGCACCTTCCAAAGTGCAGAACCTGGCACTTGCCCTTGTTAAACTTGATGCTGTTGGTGATTGCCCAGCTTTCTGATCTGTCCAGGTCTCTCTGTAAGGCTTCTCCACCCTCATCAGAGTCTTGGAAAGTTCATGTTGGAGCAAGCTCCTGGCAGGACCTGCAGCTTATGGAAAGAAGGGCCCATACTGGAGCAGGTTTGCTGGGGACTTCGGACCCTGTGAGGGTCTGTGCTGGAACAGTTTGTTCCACGCACCCCATGGAAGCCATGCTGGGGCAGGTCATGAAGTGCTGACTCCACATATTGATTTAAAGTTAATACACACATTCTTTTATATTTCCAATCTGATGAGGTCCGATACCATACTGTGTGTTTACTCACTGAGGCAAATTGCACTCAACTTCAGGTTCTTCCAATAACTCATACTTTTAAAGCACTCTACTGCTATCGCCTGACCTATATACCTGGTTTCTTTTCTCTAGAAATCAAAAGATCAGTTAACAGGTAGGGTTTTTTTGTTTGGGTTTTTTTGTTGTGTTTTTTTTTTCATCACAGTCTGAAATTAGGACACCTTTGTTCTATGTGCTCAAATACTTGGTGGTAAAGCATGTACCTTGATACTAGAGACCAGAATATTCATCTGCAATGATAAAATTTCTGCCTATATGATTTTTTTTTTCTTTTTTCATTGTAGGAATTTGCATAACATAATGCAGCTCAAAATCTGGCTCTGTTTCAACAAGTTCAAGGTGTGAAATGAAAGTTTCACATAGCTTTGCTCCTTAGGTCTGGTGTAAGAGACTGGGAAGCATGGTGATATTCACAGTGAGAAGAAGCTGCAAAATCAAATTGTTATTTGTAAGAAAGTGGTTTCTGTAGAGAAATATCCTGATATAATGGACCCATTTAAAAAGAAAAAAAAAAAAAGCCTGATTGTTGTAACATTCTAAGACTCCTGGATTTCATTTCTTTTTTTCACCTATACTGAATGCAGAGACATTTTAAAAGCAGAGCATTATGGAAGGGGGCATTAAGAGTCAGCAAGAAAAAATGGATTACTGAGTGAATCACAAAATCCTTGAGAGATTGAAGATGGTGACATTTATAGTTTAACACAACTTTTGCTGTCACCTTCTTGATTGATGACAATTGAAAGGAGGCCAAACTTTTCCCCGAAAGAGCTGTATATGGAAAACTGTATATGGAAAAGTACAATTATGTCTGAGTCACAAAATTAAATGAATCATCTTAGGACTCTTCAGGTGCAAATACAGCTCAATAGCCAACTCTCTTCTCTAAAGGACAAGAGTGTTTTGAGATAAGAGAAAAAGTGTTGGTCATGATAAAAAAAACACCAAAAAACTGTATGTTTACCTGACAAAATTTTAGAAAACACAGAGTACTTTTTTGACAATTCTCAGATATTTTCATCTATGTAACCAATTTATGCTTCAAATAAACTAAAGTAAAACACCTGCAACTTCATAATATGTATTTAGATATTGAGTGGTTCTATTTTACAAGGGGTTTTCATTGATATAATCTTTTCCTTCAAAATAATGTGCCTTTTTGCTATTCTCTTCTTCCTACCCCTCCATCTCCCTGGCCCAGTGACACAACCTCAGCAGGGATAGGTCAGGTCTCTCTCAGGGGGCCAAGAGGCCAGGACAGCTTTGGCTGGCTAAAGCTGGCTGGAGCCAGTTGGAATAGCCATACTCACACAACTGTCACTTGATTAGGGAGCACAATCAACTAGACAGGGAAAGTGGCTTGTCAGATCCCAGGACTGGGGGAGGAAAACCCTTTGTGTCAAGGGGAAGGGGAGAAGTGAACCTCCAGTGTCCCTGGGGACACTCCAGGAAGAGGTGGGGGCACCTGCCATGGGCACCCTGCTCCTCTGTAGAGGACCACAGAACACTAATTTGTTGTACCCTCCCCTTCTAGCAGTCATGTTGATCTGGGTAAAGTCTGAAACTGTCAAGCTGTGCCCCTGAAGGACATTGGAAGGACAACCACACCAGCGGAGTAAAGAGAACAGGGGGGCATTGCACAACAATTTAAAACACATTATTAAACTGCTTTGTATTGATTTGGATATGACTGTTACTGTCCTTGAACTGGACTAGTAATAGCTGTTGACAGTATTTTTTATTAGACTGTGAAAACATTAATTGGACTAACAATAAATCCTGTTTCCCTAAATACTGTGCTTTCCCTTTTGCCCTTAACAAGATTTTGAATGAAAAAAAACCCAACCCTGTTCCCCTGTTACTGCCTGGTGATGTCCTTGGCACATGAAGCCAAGGAGCCTGTAGGATCTCCACGGGGATAATGACATTACCCAGGCATTGGTTTTGAGGGAGATCAAGTGCCTACCTATGCCAGGTGATGGGCCAAGGATGATCTCAACTGTAGGGTTTGAGCTTTGGTCCAGCCAAGCACACAGTCACCAGGAGTGGGAGCTGTGGGAAGACATGCGGAAAAGACACTCAGATGCTGGAGCTTGTCCAAAGAAGCTCTACAAAGCTGGTGAAGGGTCTTGAAAACAAGTCTTACGAGAGATGTCTGAGGAAACTGGGGTTGTTCAACCGAGAGAAAAGTATGCTGAGAGAAGACCTTATCACTCTCTACAGCTATCTGAAAGGAATCTGCAATGAGGTGGGTCTTGGTCTCTTCTCCCAAGGAACAAGTGATAACAGAAGAGGAAATGGTCTCAAATTGCACCAGGAGAGGTTTAGATTGGATATTAGGGAAAAATTCTTCACTGTAAGGCTTGTCAATCATTGGGACAGGGTATCCAGGGGAGTGATTGAGTCACCACCCCTGTAGGTATTTAAAAGGCCTGTAGATGTTGTGCTTAATTACATGGTTTAGTGGTGGACTTGGCAGGGCTAGGTTAACAGTTGGACTTGACAATCTTAAAGGTCTTTTTCAACCTAAATGATTCTGTGATTCTATGATTGTATGACACGGACAAGCAGCATAGAGCCAAGGAGAGAGAAGAGGAGACTAACGGAGTCTACCCAGGGATGCTGCAGAGGCAAGAGTCTGAACCATACAGTGTGGGGAAAGAAAACAGTGAGAGGTTACACTTAGAAGAAATTACAGTAGCTTGACAGAGACTTTGATTATTTTGCCACAATTTGTACAGCTTTAGTCTATTATTACTCCTTACTTCTCATCCACATAGGCACTAATGATCCTGCTGAAAAGACTCTGAGTATGTTGCAAGTGACAAGAGTTCTGTCATTTAGAGTGTAGGACCAGGGTACCCAGATGTTGGTCTCCTCAGTCCTTGCAGTGAACAGAAGTGATTCAGGTAGGAGTGAATGCATCAGCAGGTCAGCACCTGCCTGTGTGGCTGGAATTGCAAGAAGGATTTTGATGAACAATACGTGTGGGAGATAATGAACCACAATCAAATGTGGAACTGGTAGATGGGGTTGGCAAACAAAGAGGGGAATAGTGATATGGACAAGAAAGATTTTTTAATCAGCAAAATAGAGCTGGAGTGGGACCACCTCAAGTGGTCAATGAACCAAAGTAAGGTTTTATCAACAGGAGACCATTATTGGGGACATTCTAATACCCAACCTAGGAAATAACATAAGTGGGTTCCCCTCTGACTTACCTGCACACTAGTGTGTGCAGCATGGGGGGAAAAAAATCAACAACAAAAAACCAAACCCAAACCAAACCAAACAGGAAGAAGCAAGTTTGTGTGCAGTTGCGTGATTATGATCTCATTTGGATCATAGAGACCTGGTATCACATATTGGGTGACTGGAGAGCTGTTGTGGGTGCATGTTGGCTCAGGAAAATGAAGGAGCTCACTATATGAGAGAGCAGCAGGAATCTTGGAGCTCTTGGGATGGATGATAAGCTCATTGAAAGTTTATGGGTCAGGAATAAAAGACAGAACAACATGGACAGTGTTGTGGTAGATGACTGCTACTGTCTGCCTCATCAGGAAGAAGTAGTTGACAACTGGAAAAAACGTCACATTTGCAGACTTTGGTCATCATGGAGTACTTGATGCACCCTTGTATCTGCTGAAAGGGCAATGCAGCATAGCACAAGATATCCAGGGGGTTCTGGAGTGTACTGATGGCAGACTCCTGAATGCAGGTGATCAAGAAGCCAGAAAGGAGAGATGCTCAGATTTACATGTAAAGAACAACTGCTTGGAAATTTGAAGACTTGGGGATGACCTTAAAAGTAGTGACTACAAAGAAAATGGTGGAGTTCAGGATCAGCAGGATTTATTACCCTGGATTTAAGAGAGCAGACTTCAGCCTGTTCAAGGACCTGCTCAGAATAAACTCACAAAATATGGTCTTTTAGAGGAGGGGAGTCCAAGAGAGCTTGTTGATTTTCATGGATCAGCTTTTACAAGTTTGCAAATGGCTCATGACAATGAGCTGGAAGTCAAACAATACTCTTAGGGGGCTCATGTAAAATAACAACATGCTGATGATAAACCTCCAATGTTAACAGGAAGTGTACAAGAGATGGAAGAAGGATCAGTTGATATATGAGGACTGTAGAGACATGTTCCAAGCACTTAAGGAAAGGGCTTAGAAAAGCCTATCTTCTAGAACTTACGTGGAAAAAGAAATTGTACAGGCATTGGAAGTAAGAATAGATGAAACAGGAAGAATACAGTGATGCTGTTTTCCACTGTAGGGGAAAAAAAAAATCATGCACTGAAGCTCAATTAGAGTTCAAGCAGCTAGCACTGAGAAGGACAAGAAAAAAGGAGGATTAGAGATAAAATTGGTCTGTTACGAGATTAAATTGATCACCTCACAAACAGGGATGTAGACAAAACGAAGATGTCCAGTGTCTTCTTTGCCACTCTTTTTAACACTATTATGGGCTCTAGGACCTCTGGAGTCCTGTGTAGGAAGACCATGTCTGAGGGGATGGTAAAATCCCAGTTGACTCTGAACTTGTTCAAGACTTGCTGCTCCAACTGGATGTGAATAGATTTATGGGGTCTGATGGGATTCATCACAGGGTACTGAAGGAGCTGGTCAATGCCTTGATGGGACCTCTTTCCATTATTTTTCAATGTACTTGGGAGTCTGAAGAGGTCTTAGTTGACTAGAAGCTGGCAAATGTCCCAATTTTCAAGAAGGGTAAGAAAGTTATGAAGGAAGACCCTGGTGATTACAGGCTTGTCAGTATCACTTCAGTGCCTGGCAAAATTATGGAGAAGGTTATTCTTGGAGTTACTGAAATACATTAGAGATACAATGCAGTCATTGGCTAAAGCCAAAACAGGGTCACAAGGGGAAAATCCTCCTTAACCAATCTATTTTCCTTTTATGACAAGGTCACCTATTTAGTTGACCAAGGGAAGCCAGTAGAAGTGTTGGGGTTTTTTTGTTAGCAAAGCTTTTGTTTACTGCTCTCACAGGATCTTTCTGGACAAAACATCCAACACACACTCATCATCTATTGGGTAGGCAATTGGCTGATGGGTCAGGATCAAAGGTTTATACTAAATGGGTTTACATCTGTCTGGTGGCCAGACACCAGTGAGGTTCCTCAGGGATCATAGAATCATAGAATCATAGGGGTTGGAAGGGACCTCGAGAGATCATCGGGTCCAACCCCCCTGCCAAAGCAGGCTCCCTAGCTCATATTGCACAGATAGGCGTCCAGGAGGGTCTTGAATATCTCCAGAGATGGAGACTCCACAACCCCCCCAGGCAGCCTGTGCCAGGGCTCTGTCACCCTCACTGTGAAAAAGTTCTTCCGCATGTTGGTGCGGAACTTCCTGTGCTCCAATTTGCAGTCATTGCCCCTTGTTCTGCCTAATCAATTTTAAAGCCAGTGCTCCAGCAGTTTTATAAATTGTCTGGACACAGAAATTGAATGTACATTAAGTGAGTTTTCCAAAAATTCAAACTGTGAGGAGATGTGGATACCCTTGAGGGTAGTAAAGAATCCTTACAGAGACATCTGGATAGACTATAGAACTGGGCAATCACCAAATGTATGAAAGAGCAAGTGCTGTCTCCTCCACCCATGATAGGGTAATCCTGTTTTACATGCTAATTGGGGAATGAGAAGCTGGAGGGCTGTCCTGTGGAAAAATATCTCGGGGGGGGGTTGTTTATGGCAAATTGAATATAAATCTACAGTGTGCCCTGGCAGCCAAAAGGTCCAATTGTGTCCTGGGGTGCACCAAACACAGCATAGCTAGCCAGTTGAGGAAGATGACTGTCCCATTCTACATTACATTGATGCACCCTCACCTAAAGTATTGTGTGCAGTCTTGAGTACCTCAATGTAAGGAGGATATCAAATTATGACACCATCTCTGTAGGGCAGCAACCAAGATGATGAAAGGTCTCAAGGGTAGAATTTAGAAGGATTTCAATAGCTGATTACAAACATTAAAGGATGAAAAAAATAAAAAGAAAGACGCATATAGAGCTTTTATAGTGTATATCATGCTTTCATGGCAGCTACAAATTTTTAGAGGTAGCACAGAAACAAGGAGGAGAAAGAATGGCCATGGATATGTCATTACTATCCAATAGCAATTTTCCTTGTTGGGAATCACTAGCTGAATTGATGGAGCTGCCATACATGATACGCTGTGCAATAGCTCAGCTGTTATTCAGTGGCTTGCAAGAAAGGCAATGAAAAGATTCCTAGCCTTGTTAATCAACTCTGATTTGTGGCCAGTGCTTGCTGCAGAGAGAGGTTGTTTTTCAAGCCACAATCTTTTTTTGTTGTTGTCATTGTTGTTTTTCTTTTTTTTTCAGTGTAACTAGATCTAACAACCAAACAGCATATGAACCCCTGCCAGTTTTTAGCTATGTACATGAAGGACACTGAGTAGAGCAATTTGTTCTTCCTGCAGCTCTGTTCTGCATGTTGCAGTTCCAGAGTCTTCAAACAAAAGACTGCTAGAAGACTTTAACGTACTTCTTACTGTGTTGCAGACTTCTTTTGAAAACAGGTTGAATTAACTATTTATTTCACATGTCTCTGAAAGCATTAATCCTTATGGACTCTGAATAATGGGACCTTTGGAGAGGTCAGTCGCATAGCCCTAGCCTGCATTTGTAGAATGGAACTGTTGATCTGGGAGTAAATCCATTTGTGTTTACCAAGCACTCAGTTAACATGGTGAGAAACACTATTAAAAGTCTAAAAAGAAAATAACAATGGTTGCTAACAAAGTGACTTCCATGAAAATACATAAATATTAATGACTCAACCGAAAAATGGAAAATATATTAAAAAAAAATAATAAATCCAAATGTTCGATGAAATGAGTTTGTGGAGTAGACAGCTATTGAAAAAAAGAAACACTGGTGACATTATATAGTTAATATTGTATTGAACTGGCTGGAAAATAATGGTAATATGAATGTTGAATCCAACCAGAAAAGCTTCTTAAATATAAATTGTTCAGAAAAAAATGATAAACCGAGAAAAGAACGGAAAGAGCAAGAAAGACCGTATACAGTTATTTTTATGTTATACTAACATAGATAAAAAAAATTTCACAAGCCAATCATATTCTTTTGTTTGTCCAAATTAATTTAATTATGGAAATGGTGGAATGTTGTTGAAACTCTGGGTGTTGGTGTGTTACAAATTTTTTTAATACAATCGAAACTGTATTTTTAGAAAGTTTAATGTAGCTAGAGTGTATGTAATTTTGGTACTTTATTTTTTTTAATTACATTTAGACTGATTTTAAGATGTTTTAAAACTGTTTATATCAAGAAGACTGAAGCATATGATGAAATTTCTGGACAAATATTTGATTTAAAGACCTTAGTAAGAACAATAATTTGAACAGAGTGGTCACTTTAAAGTTGTTAAAAATGCCTCGTTAAACATTTTGAAGGAAATATTTTTACTTTTACTCAGCTTTCTTAATACCTTGAAAAAAAAAATCAAGAAGGAACACAGTGTGTCCACAGAAGAAACGGTTATGTTAGCTATTTAGCTTACAGGAGTGCTGTATCCTCACTTTTGGTTGTGTTTGTTCCAGCATCTTTACCTAAATATAAAGAGACTGGAAAGAAGAACCCTGGGGTTGCTATATTTTCTCAAATCAGCAAATCTATGTTAAAATTCACATTTTAATGATTGTATGATATATTGGTTACACATTAGAAATATTCCTGTAAATAACAGTATACATTAAGGAAAACACTTATTTTTGGGAGGGGGAATACAGTAATCACAAAAATAGTGGTCATAGCTCAGCTGTCACTGAAATCAATGACACACTCCTGCAATGGGATGTCTTTACTGCATGATAAGATAAAAAATGCTTCCTTTATCTTTATTAAAATATTGTTCAAATACCATAATTATATTCTTGTTTTTCCTGCTTATTTCTGAGCAGCAGCAAACAAAGTTTAACTGTTGAATACAAGGGAAGTAAGTGAAAATTTTCACATTGGTATTGTGGGCTGCATTCTCAGCATATTTGAATAATCTTTACACAGAGAAAAGAGAGAGAGGAAATAATGTAGTTAGGGTGCCCCCTAAACATTTCCCATCACATAAAGTAATTGTTCAAGTATTTTCAGTCCTCAGGGCTTGAACATTTAACCGAGCACTTACTTTTTATCCTTTTTCTCTTGAAGTGTAATTTTCACATCAGTAACTAAATAATTTTCTTCCTTTTTTTCTCTCTGTTGTACACTCTAGGACCATCAGCTAAGATGCCCTGTTTGTAGAGTTCCTAAAACCCGACTACTTCACCTATCTCTACTTTTCGTTTTTCTCCATATGGACACAGGTCGACCTTCCACTGGGGCACATACATGCTCAGTTACTCTATGCTGGTTGTTCTGCTTTTGTGACTAACAAGTTTTTTACATTATTTTATTTGGTATTTTAAATTCAATTTCTACTTTACTGCAGCGAATCACATTAGATTGGGGGAAGGGGGTTTTCTGACTTGAATTGTTTGGAAGTAAATTGGAAAAGAGGAATAACTTAGGCTCTTTCTTAAACTATCCCTCCCTCCCCCCGAGATACCTATCTTTCCCTGAAGTTCAACTAATACTGAAGAAATGTTTACAGTATTTTCAAATGAAAGGTTTTAATGAATAGGGGTTTTATGAGTTTGGAGACTTTCAGGAGTCAGGGCCTTTCTTGTCCTTCAGTCAAGCTTTCAATTACAGTCCTAAGTGGCAGTATTAAGTCACAAAGAATACTGGTCTACCTCTTGAACAAAATGGCTTCAATACTAGACAGTTATAGCAGGTTGCCACATTTTCTAGAGAGCAGACACTAGAAGTGAATGCAACACAAACTCAGTGTTTATGTATTGTATATGTGTTTATATATATATATACAACAAAAGAGCAGCCTTAAAAAACCCAAAGAACAAAAAACAAGAAAAAACTCCCACAAAACAACAAAAAAAAACCCCACACCCTCAACATTTGAAATTAACTCCACACTGTTAAACACACTTCTAAAACACTGATATAAATAGCAGCAAATCAATAGCCACTAGTACTGAGAATATGACCTTATTCCATCAGGCCTTGTAGCGCTGCACAAGTAATGGAAAGGCTTTTATTCAACTCAGAGTGCACTTGAATAAATGAGAGGTCACTCAGGATCTGTTCCCTACTGGTCCGTGGTTTCTATTAGAATAATGTATCTTCTCCAACTTTGTTGCTGGCTAATGGTTCTCTCAACTTTTAGAATGTAACCTTCACAAAACATATCAACTTGCTAAGTAAATTTTGTTTTGCCTGATATCAAATATAAAATAAATTACTTCATTTTTCTCTATCTCATTATTCTAAAGTAGGATGTTTTCTGTTGTCTAAAAAGATGAAAACTGTATCAGGTACAGGATTATTTCAATCTTGTATGAGATACCCCACAAACATGTTATGCAATCCTGTGTGAGAGGATACATTATGATATTTTAAGTTCTGCAAATTTAGTCTTAGAGTTTGTTTTTCTCCTAAGTGAAGGGCTTTTACAGTTGAAAATTTTTCAAATATTTAATGTAGTATTGGAGTCTCTAAAAAAGACAGATTTATATTTTTTCAGTCTTAGAAAACAAGAATTGTAAATGAAATTATTTATATTGTCAGAATAAAATTTAAGGTACTATACATACTAAACCTGCCATCCTCATTCTCACTAAGTAGAACCTCATTCTCCAAGAAATTCAATTAGCCTTAATTCTCCTGCAGTCTGTTAAACAAGCGTGGATTTGTTTCATCTAACTTTTAATATTAAAATAGGATATTTGAGCTAAGAGTGTTTGCCATAAACTCTCTATAGAGTAAAAGTAGATAGTTATTATTTGTCTGAATTATCCTCTACAACTACCCATCTCCATAAACTATATTCACTATTTAAGTAGCTCATATATGAGCCTAAAATTAGGTGGAATAAATCCAGATCAAAATAGTTCACTACTTTCTGTGATTATAGTAGCAAAAACTTATTGTGGTATTTAATAATAATAATAAAAAAAAGTTCAACTAGCTTTTAGTAAGAGGAATTAACTTGCAATGTGAAGGTGATTTTCAACATAAAACATGCTTTCATGGCTTTGATTGCTGCCATTGATAACAGTAACGTACTATCAATGGTGTACTTATTAAAAAATATATATATATCTGCTTTCATTTTACACATAAACTTATAGCAGGAAATATGTTAAGGGAAGAAGACAAGTAGTAGTTAAGCATCCATTATTCCTATAGTTTTAGTTCTCCAGAGACTGACATTGAGTTGATTTTTTCATAAAGATGTAACGTAGAAGTTTAGTCTTTTCATAAATGTAAGCACATATAATGTAACAACTTTTTATATGTTGCTAGGAATGGAAAAATAGAAACAAAATAATATACTTTAGTTGAAAATATATTGTGAAATAATATATATGTGAGTGTTTTATATGTACATGTCTGCAGGAAGCAAAAAAAAAAGAAGTAAAGGATGGAAAAATTTACATGATTTACATGGACATATGACTGTGGATTTTCATTTGAAAGCATTTAAAAGTAGTTTTGTAGTGAAAATGTTATAAATACGTTGTCACAAAAAGGAGCACTGAGAAGTGGTAATGGGAATACAGCATATTCCTTTCTGTCCTTCTTCCTGTAGATTAATTCCGAGCAAAACTATATTGCAGCAGTATCTGTTTTCTTAATACCAGAGGGTTTTAATTGAATCAGAAATTTATACAGCTAATGCCTTGTTTCAGGACCTTACCTACAATTCTAAATTTTTATTATATTTTATATGATTATTTTATTTTGCATTCATACTGGAATGATTTTTGCTTCATAATTTTGAAATCACATATGTTCTTCATATAAATAATCAGTGATGAACTATTCATTATTGTCTTAATAATAAATATTTTAAGGCATTGTCTAATAGTCTCTTATTTTTAGAACCATAAGGTTTTTTGAAAATTACTGCAGTATGAGATCACAATGTACCTAAAAAAATGCTCCCTCTGAGCGTTTACAGCAGGTCAAGCTTATACTGAGTTCCATAATGGAATGAGATCATTACACTGAGTTTACACTGAAGAAAATGGTCATGCCTGTTTCATGTTCATGAGATTAATAAATGGCATCAGTTCAGCTTGTTCTTTGAATTATGGTAAAATACTACGATGTGAATCAGAAATATGCATCCTACAAAGAGAATAAAAGCTTGATTTTATGAAATGAATAGGACTAGCTTAAATAATGATCTTGGACTAACTTCTTAAGGCAATAACTGGAGTGAATTCAAATAGAAACCTACTTTGCATAAGTTAATTCTAAGTGACGCTTGCCTATTAGAAATGGTGGGTTTTTTTAGAGAATGAAACAAAATGTTTTTTTAACTCTTTGATAAAGTTTTCCACTCCTAATACAGGTAAAATAATATTTCTTGGGAAATACTGAAATGCAATAGTAATTGATACCATAAAATAATTCAAAGCACTGGCTAGAGAAGAAACTGGAGAAAAAAGAGATAAAATTAAATCAGGGAAAGAAAAAAATCTGTGTCACACAATTAGATATGGTGCATCTAATGTAGGTATTTTGTTTAGTGTCAGTTTGAAAAAGATGTTCTCCTGGAACCAGACAACCATCCCATCGATTGAATTTATACATCTTGTATTGACAAATCAGTCTCTTGAGCCTTAGTGCAAGGCTGTAACACAGGGTATTCTTAGTAACCTCATGTTGCACAATTCTAAAGGTTAGAGCAGCCAAAGAAGACTTGGAATATGTAAATCCTGCACTTTTCTTATCCAAATGGATTGGACCTGTGCTTCTTACAGCTGCCAAAAGTTTTCCAGGTACTTGATGAGGTAGATGAGGCTATCCTAAGAATCCAGGTAACTGTGTTCTCCATTCCTTATACAGGAACACAGTTACTGTGGATTCAGAAAGACATGAGTCCAGTAAGAAGTGCAATAAAACACTGAAGAAGTTTTATATTAGAGAGCATTTACCTGGGAAGATCTTCCTGTTCCTCTGATTATAAAACTGGATTTTTTAATCTGCCTGGGATTTTAGGATTTTTGGATTTAAGAATGGATTGCAAGTTGTTGACATCAAGCTTCTGTTAGTGTTTTCAACCAACCAGGTTGACCCTGGTTGGATGTCAGCTGCCCACTAAAGCTGCTCAATTGCTCTCCACCTCAGCTGTACAGGACAGAGCAAATGCAATTAAAAGCTCACAAGTCAAGGTAAAGACAGCAAAAGATCACTCACCAATTACCATTCCAGGCAAAAAGACTTAACTTGGGAAAATTGATTTATTTTATTTCCAACAAAATCAGAGTAGGATAAGGCAAAATAAGACCAAATTTTTAAAAATCACATTCCTTCCACCTCTACCTTCCTCCTTGGCTTAACTTCATTCCTGGCTTCCCTACTTTGTTTCCCTGAGTAGCATAGGTGTACAGGTAATGGGAGTTGTGGTCAGTTCATTACATGTTCTCTTGGCTGCTCCTTTCTCCTCAGGGAACAACTTCTCACAGTCTTTCCTTTCTCCACCATGGGGTCCCTCCCATAGGACACAGTCCTCCACCACCTTGTGCAACGTGAGTCCTTCACACAGGCTGTAGCTCTTCATGAACTCCTCCAACATGGGTCACCAACAGGGTCACAATTCCTGCCAGGAAACCTGCTCCAGCCTGGGCTCCTCTTCCCACAGGGCCACAGGTCCTGGTAGGTGCCTGCTCCAGTACAGACTTCCTATGGGATCACAGTGTCCTTCCCTAGCCTTCAATTTGTTTGTCTTGGAGCCCTGTGGTTGAGATGGCAGGTACCACCTAGCCCATGACACAAAGGTCACTGTGACACACCTGGGGTGGCTCTCCCACCGCAGGTCTGTCTGGCCATTGCCCTCAGCTAGCCAGAAGTACTCCACGAGTCACCAGTAGGTCCCACTGGGCAGCAACAGTCATGTGAGCACAGGAGTTGGGTAAGCAGCTCCAAATGGATCAACTGGTTTTAACCAGCTCCAGTCAGCCCTAGCTGGCCAACACCTACCCAGCTGCATCAGAGCCACAGTGCATTTCATAATTTTCTGTATTTTCTTTCATGTAATATTTTAAGTGTATTACATGTCCTCTCCAAATAAAAGCACACTTATAAATGATTAAACCTCTTTACTACCCTCATTCATCCTGGTTTTTACTGATCTTCTTGTTCTCCAATCCACACTGTAATGTCCTAACTAGGATGTAGGAATCGGAAGCTGCCAAAGTCAAAGGCAGCGAATTTCACTGTGTGCTCTACCCTTCTCTATAGACCTGGTTATTTTACTATAGAAGAGAATCAGATTGTCTAGGTCTAGTTTACCCTCTACCTTTGGACTATTCCCAAAGTCTTCTCTTTCAAGGGAAATCGCACAAAGATTTTCCCAGAGACTGAATTTAGCCTAACAGCAGTGCCCCAGTGGCTATAGGGAAGGCCACTGAGAGAAGGAAGCTATCCTCTTCACAGACATGCTTGGTACCATGGCAAGGGCATAAGTTGAAAGAAGAGCAGTCCTGACTAGAAATGAGACCCATGAAGGCAATCAAGGTGCTGAAAGAGCTTGTGTAGGCTCCTCCATCCTTGGAGATTTAAAAGATCCAAATGGAGAATCTCTAAGCATCCTGGTCTGTCCTCAGACCTGACTCTCATCTGAGAAGGAAGTTGGATCGGATCAGAGAGCTCTCAAGGTCTGTTCTAACATGAATTTCCTTGTGAGGATATGATCCTAATTGCCCTTCTCTTAAATATAGTACTTTTTAATTCTTTCTTTTGTGAAAAAGAATCCCAAACAAAACATTATAAAGAAGCAGAAATTAAGACAGCTACACCAAAGAGCTTTTAGCCATCTTTCCAGAAATGCCTTCTGCTTTCCATTCACAAGAGAAACATGGTTGATTTTTCTATAATAAGCTGAAATCAAATTTTATGGGATCTTTAAGCTTGCTTTAGCACAAGATTTTTTGCTTATTTATTAGTTTTCTTTGCACAGGCTTAATGTGATAGTTTAGTATTTATAGAAAGCTGTAGTCCTCAATAATAATACAGTGTTGCATATTTGAAGCATTTCTTGCTTTCATGTAATAGATACTATCAGAATTTATTGCAAATATGTTTGTTGAAATCCAAATTTTAGGCTAGGTCTGGTCAAATTTATTCTGCATAACACACAAGAATCATTCAAGTGAGAAGAGTGGTCTAAATTGGAGCCCTACAAGATGTCACATAATTCCAGGACATTGAAAAAGCCAAGAAGAGGGGCTTAGGTTTTTTTTTGCTATTTGGGAGTAAATTTCTTTCTGCTTCTCCTTGCTTCAGAAGAATAATTAGTTCTTCATTTAGACTAGAAGCAAAATTAAAACCCAATAATCTGTCCATATGACAGTACTTTCTACTCCTCATATTCATGGGTATAAATTAATTAGTAATTATTGCATATCTGGTGCAAATAAACATAAGGCACCCTCTGCATAGCCTATCGTTTCAGTATTGTGATGAATTGTTACACTAGTGAGATAATCATAGAATGTTTTGGGTTGGAAGAGACCTCAAAGATCATCTAGTTCCAACCCCCTGTCATGAGCAGGGACACCTTCTTTTAGATCAGGTTTCCCAGAGCCTCATGTACTACATAACTAGTAGAATAAGATGGAGCTCAGTATTGAAAATCAGTAAAAATGTAAGCTGCTTGTTTTTAATATCATTCAGAATTTAGCAAATGTGTAGTCAAAACAAGTAAGATGAGAAGTGTGGAGAAAAAAAAAAAACAAACAGTAAGACAGAATCATCTTAAAAGATTGTATAAAGACAACTATTTTGATAAGGAATCCATTGTATTTTCTGTCCTTGAAATTAGAACAGTTATTTTAGTCCATATGTATTTCTAAGAGAAATAGACTTAGAATGTGGCATAGAAAAAAAAAATCATAGAAATATCTGAAAAGCTATATTCAGGATTAAAATATCTGTCAATTATCATCACAGTGATGTAGCTTTTGACTAGTAGACTTATACATTTGATAATAGCTTCACTGAGAATGTAGCCTTTTGTTGGAAATTTGAGCTAGAGCTTGCTTTATTTAAAAGCGTGGTGTTAAATAAATTACGTAGCTAATTGCTAAATGTGGAATTTCCATTATATGAAGTAACTTAGAGTGACCTGTAGAAAACAATCTAATGTACACTTTCTATTTAGAGGGACTTGAGGAAATTAGAAGTTTATAGATGTTACCTGTGCGGTAAAACAAGGTATCTGTTCATCAGTGTTCATGCTCTTTACTGATTAAGTTACCTGAGAGAATAATCCTGATTACCAGATATGGTAATACTGATTTGTAACATCTATTGCTGAAGAGAAGCCCAGAAGATAAATGTGAGGATAAATAATGATTTTTAATAAATCTTCTTGTTCAAATGCAAATAAATACAAATAGTTCAAATAAGGTTCTAGTGCTAAAAAAAATGCAATCACAGAATCACAGAATGGTGGGGGTTGGAAGTCACCTCTTCAGATCATCTAGTCCAACCCTGCCTGCTAAATCAGGATCATATAGAGCATGTTGCAAAAGATTGTGTTCACGCGGATTTTGGAGGAGGAGACTCAAAAACCACACTGGGCAACCTGTTCCAGTGCTCTGTCATCCTCTGAGTACAGAAGTTTTTTCTCGTATTCACACAGAACTTCCTATGTTCCAGTTCATGGCTCTTGCCCCTTGTCCTGTCATTGTGCACCACTGAAAAGTGTCTGGACCCATCATCTTGACACCCACCTGTCAGATGTTAATAAGCATTAATAAGATTCCCTTCTCAGTCTTCTCTTCTCAAGCCTAACCTGTATTGGTCCCTGGGGTTATTCCTCCCCAGGTACAGGACCCTACACTTTGTTGAACTTCCTGAGTTTCCTCTGTCCAAATCTCTGTCCAGATCTTGCTGAATGGCAGTGCAAATTTTCCTCTTCCTAGTTTTGTATCATTTCCAATCTTGCAGAGGGGACACTGTCTCTTTGTTGAGGTCATTGATGAATATGTTGAAGAAGATTGGACCCAGTACTGACTCTGGGGCACACAACTGGCTACAGGCCTCCAACTAGACTCTGCACTACTTATCACAACCCTCTGGGCTCTGCAATTCACAGAATCATAGAATGTGTAAGGTTGGAAGGGACTTCTAAAAGTCATGTAGTCCAACATCCCTCCAGTAACCAGGGACATCTTCACTAGGCAGGTTGCTCAGAGACCCATTGTCACAGACAGTCCTGATATTATTAATCCCCTTCCCCTTCACATCTAATTTAAAGCCTTGTCAATCAGCCCTGAAATCTTTTTGGAAAAGACCCTCTTTCTCCTTTGAGAAAGGTGTCCCCCATTGGATGCTAGCATACCTGGTTCCATATGGGTCACGCTATTATAAAAAAAACCAAAATTGTTGTGATGACACCAGCCACGTAGCCACGTGTTTACAGATTTTATCCTCCTATTCCTGCCAGTGCCTGACACTGGAAGGAGGGAAGAAAAAACAACCCATGCCCCAGAGTCTCTCACTAGCTGTCCCAAGGCCCTGAAGTCTCTCGAGACTACATCTCATGCTCACAGACTACATCTTGTGGCTTCCTCACTACCCCTCACTACCTAGAAAATCACTAACGGGTTGTAGTCTGTGGACTTAAACAAGCTAGGAAGTTTCCTTGTGACATCCTTAATTCAGGCTCCAGGGAGACAGCAGACCTCCCTGTGAGGAGGCTCAACTGTGTATATCGGACCTTCTGTTCCCATCAGAACGGCGTCACCTACAAAAACAACAACCCTCCTTTTCTTCTGCATGGATGCAGTTTTGATGCAGGAGGTAGGTCTTTCCAAGTGCAGAGACCCCTCTGGAGTAGATTGCCCTTCATCCATGTTCTCATGTCCTTCTCCAGCCACAGCCTCATACCTGTCATTCAGAGGCACCTGGAGGAACAAGGTGGGCAAGGAGGGAGTTCACCTGCTACCCCGACCTTGAACTTGCCTCCATTTGTATTTTCCTTTTGGGCTTCTGTCTTCAGCCTAACAGCAGCTGGATACAGGGACCCTGTTATCCCAGGTACTTCGTGTTGAACACTGCAGTTTCTGTTTCAGACTGGTGGAGCCAGGCCCCACCCTCTTTCTCTCCTGTTTAGTCTCCTTAACACTCCTTAGTCTTTCAACTTCCTCTCGTAGCTCTGCCACCACACTGAGCAGATCATCCACCTGCTCACAAGGCACACAAGAGCTCTCATAGCTACCACCCATTTCTGGCATATGGCTCTGATGCTTGCTGCAGCCTGTGACTTGGACAGCTGTGTGTTCCCACATCCATTCTGGTGGGTGTTGGGATCCTGACCCTCCACCGGGTAGAGACCATTGCTCAGTTCCTTCCCAGGGATTGATGACTCACACCAATAAAACCTGTCAATCCAGCGGACCTTCCATTCCCTGCCCTGCACCCCGCTGCACTGCACTCTGGTCAATGGGTACACTAGTCCCTGCTTTCCTGGGACACCTTTTAAGGGTAGGGGGTTGTGATGTACCGTGTCCCTCAACGAATGCCTGTACCAGTGATTTATGTCTCAACATTGCCAAAATATTGATTATTGCTATTTGTGATAAAGGGGACTTGCAAGTAAGATGCTTGTAAAGGGTTAAGGAAGACTTGTTAACAGGATGGTTTGAAGTGCCATAGAAGTGACCTCACATAAACAATGCTT